>CBVK0100189596.1:0-13856 GCA_900067695.1 Picea abies | reverse complement strand
TGCAAGGAGTGCAGTGAAGACGTCCGCAAGGAGTGCGTTGACAAAGTTTCTGAGTTTCATCTCAGGAAAGCTCAGGAGGGATACTTTTGTTTTCATTCTAGAAGAAGTGCAGAAGAAGCACAGAGGTCATGCAAGCAGTACGTAGGCTATTGAGAGTCTTAGGACTTATCAACTAAGGTTGAAGGTTGGGAGATTTCTGTTGCAAGGAGTGCATAGAGTCAGAAGAACCAAATACTCAGAAGTATTTGATAGACTACCACAAGGAGTGCATGCAAGAGTTCTTTCGAGGCTTGAAGTTTCCAAAGAAAGATTAGGAGATATAACCCCTTTAACACTTCAAAGGAAGTTAGGGATTTAAGAACTTCAAAGGGAGACAGAGCGAAGATGCTTTGCAGTAGTCAAGTTCAGACGAGGAACTTTGGTTTGTTTCATAGAAGTTGTCAAGGAGGAACAAGCGGTTGAATTTCTCTGTGGAGAACTACCGAAGTCATGAGGACCGTAAGATTCAGTAAAGCTGCAAGGAGATGAAGCATTGAACAGATCCACCTTTTGAAAGGTAGGAAGCAACGTGGACCGTTGATCGTGACCAGACTAAACCATCAGATCATTTCATCATTTAGGGGATCCTGGCAACAAGGAGTTGAGTGCAGTGGATTGAAAGTCCCAAAGTCACGAGTTGCGATAGGATTTGGTGTGGAATTTTAGGATTTTGGCACTTCAGGTATCGGGGATCAGAGGAGTTAGCACTTTGCGATCGAGAGTTCCGAACTCCCGATACCTAGAAACCAAGAGTAAAGTGGGTTGTCGTATGGGACGAGGCTCGTGCCACACGTGGCACATTTTCTTAGTGGGAATCACGTGATTGATAGGTGGCAGGAGTCCACGTCAGGGATAGAAAGTATTGGAATAGACAGGTGGCGTGCCTTTGTCAATAGGCGAATTCAAACCTTGTGGATCATTTCGGGGTTCGAAGGTCGAAGAGTTGGGATCCTTGCATCTGGATTCGCGAAGTCGTGAAGTCCGAAACCCTGATAGCCTATTGAGAGACCAACCTTTGTTGAACGTATCGGAATTCAGCATTTCGGGTTTTGGGAGTCGTAGAGATGGAAACTCTCGACAACAGGGATCGCGAAATCATGAAACCCGAAGTCCCGATTCAGCAAAGGGAACGATCTTACTGAGATCGAAAGTCTTGGGTGATGTCGTGTGTTTGATCGCATGGGAATACTCATAAAGGACTTGTGGATACACCGGTGAGTGTGTGTGGGATTCCCTGTGGAGGAATCGAAGATTCAATCAGACTCAAGGGGAAGAATTATAATGATCCTGCATGGACCTCGACCTGAGGGTTCGGGGGTCTGCATCACATGGTATCAGAGCATGACTCTATTTATATATTTCAGACAGAGGAAGCAAGAGAAAATAAGAGAGCACTTTGATACATATCAGTTTGGTATCAGATCTGCAGAACGAAGTCTTTTCTTTCTGTAGAAAAGAGAACAAGGGAATATTTCTCATCCATCCTACCGAGAAGAAGAGACAGACCAGTGGCTATGCCTAATCCATCAATGGAGAGAGAAATGCGTGAACTACGTGCTAGTCTTGATGCCATGGAGACAGCATAGAGACACACAATAGACACTGGGGATTTCAGCGAGGCTGAAAGTGAAAATGAAGTTGGACACGAAGAAGAAGTCGCAGTCGAGGATGCTACAGACGATTTCCTATTTAGGGTTGTTTCGAGAATAGGTGCCAGGGAAAAGATGGAGATTCCCATGTATGAGGAAAACCTAGATGTTGAAGAGCTTCTAGATTGGATTAGAGGTCTGGACAAATATTTCGACTATGAGGATGTCAAAGAAGACAAGAAGATCAAACATGTTGTCACTAGACTTAAAGGGCATGCATCTTTATGGTGGGATGAACTACAGGCTAACAGACGTTGCAAAGGAAAGCAGGAAATCAAGAGTTGGGATAGAATGGTTGCAAAGATGAAAGCCAAATTAATACCCAAGGATTATCAAATTACTCTGTTTCGGAGGATGCAGAATTTGAGACAGAAGTTGATGTCAGTGAAGGAGTACACTGAAGAGTTCTACAAGATAAATATTAGGGTAGGTAATCAGGAAGGCGATGATGAAAAGTTTGCCAGATACATGAATGGCCTGAGATATGACATTCAAGATGAGATGATCATGATTACCCTTCGTATTGTGGAATATGCTTATTAGATGTCTCTGAAAGATGAAGAGAATTTGAGCCGAAAGCAAGGTCAAAGAGGCCGAGGCAGAAGTCAGTCCAGAGGCAAAACAATTGCCCAAGATGGAACTTAGAGACCTAAAGAAGAAGGGAAGAAACCTCAATCTAAAACTGAGAGAGGAGGAAGCTCACAAAGAGGGAAATATGCCGATAGGAATACTTTTCCTCGAGCTAGAGGAAGAGGAAGAGGCCAAGGAGGCGAGGTGAAATGTTTTATCTGTGGGAAAAATGGACATAAATATTATGATTGTCCAGACAGAAAGAAATATGGTGGTGAGACTCACATTGTTGAAGCTCAAGGAAAGAATGTTGAGGCAGAAGATGTTGAGGGTGGAAGATCCTTGATGATGAGGAAAGTTCTCTTAATGCCAAAGAAGGAGGCAGAGAACCCAACCCAACGGAATAGTCTGTTTCGGACTGCTTGCAAGACAAAAGATAGAGTATGTAAAGTTATCGTGGATAGCGGTAGCACAAACAATCTCATTTCTACAGAGATGGTAGAAACGATGGAGATGGAAACTGTCGTACATCCAAGCCCATACAGAGTTTCATGGCTACAAAAAGGACATCAAGTAAATGTCACTAAACAATGTTTAGTTGAATTTAAAATAGGAGGATATAAGGATGAAATATTATGTGATGGAATTCCCATGGTTGTTTGTCATCTATTGTTGGGTAGACCATGGCAATATGATAGAAATGTGATTCATGATGGAAAAAAGAACACATACACCCTAGAGAAAAATGGGAGGAATCACATGTTGCTGCCAATTAAGGATAAAGAAGTAAAACCAGAGGTGAGAAACACTGTACTTCTCATGAGTGGGATGGAACTTCTTAATGAGGTTAAGAAGAAGGAAGACACATAGTTTATTGTGGTCAGGAAGCCTACAATTGTTTTGACCAGTACAAGAGTGGATGATCTACCAGAGGAAATCCAAAATTTGTTGGAAGAGTTCGTTGATATAGTAGTGGACAAACTACCTCGATCGTTGCCACCAATCAGGAGTATAAGTCACCACATTGATCTTATACCTGGAGACAGTTTACCAAACAAAGCAGCATACAGATTGACGCCGTAGGAGAATGAGGAAGTCAAGAGACAGGTCCAGGACTTAATGGACAAAGGATTGATTAGAGAGAGCTTGATTCCATGCACTATTCCAACAGTTCTTAGCCCGAAGAAAGATGGAGGCTAGAGAATATGTACAGACTCAAGAGATATCAATAAGATTACCATCAAATATAGATTTCCATTATCGAGGATGGATGATTTGATGGATTGCTTGAGTGGAGCAAGGTTCTTCTCAAAGGTTGATTTGAAAAGCAGATACCATCAAATTCGCATGGGAGAAGGTGATGAATGGAAGACAGCATTCAAGACAAATGAAGGGCTGTATGAATGGATTGTTATGCCATTTGGCTTAACAAATGCACCCAGTAATTTCATGAGGTCGATGAATGAAGTCCTAAAGGATTTCATAGGGAAATTTGTCATTGTATATCTTGACGATATATTGATTTTCAACAAGATTGAAGCAGAACACTTGAAGCATTTAGCTGTAGTGATGAGGAGGTTACAGTAAGAGAAATTGTTGATAAACATGAAGAAATCATCATTTATTAGGAACGAACTCATTTATTTGGGTTTTGTTATCTCTACAAATGAGCTGAAGATGGACCTGGAAAAGGTGAATGCGATTAAGAATTGGCCATCACCAAAGAATGTGTTTGAAGTTCGAAGCTTCCATGGATTGGTAAGTTTCTACAGGAAATTCATATGGAATTTCAGTGGAATTAGTGCACCGATGATGGATACAGTGAAGAAAATACACAAATATTTTCATTGGATGGAGGAAGCAGAGAAGAGTTTCAACTTGTTGAAGAAGAAGATCACAGAGCAATCAATTCTGGTTTTGCCAGATTTCAGCAAGACATTTCAGGTCAAGTGTGACGCGAGTGGATATGCAATAGGAGCGATCTTGAGCCAAGATGATAGGACGATCGCATACTTCAATGAAAAACTGAATGAAGCGAAGCTTAAGTACTCCACATATGACAAAGAATTTTATGTAGTCATACAAGCGCTGGAGAAATGGAGACACTATTTGGCTCCTAAAGAGTTTGTTTTGTACAGTGATAATCATGCTTTACAATTCGTGACTCAATAGGAGAATTTGAACCAAAAGCATGCTAAATGGGTTGAATACATGCAGAATTTTGCTTTTGTAACTAAGCATATTTCTGGAACTGCTAACAAAGTTGTTGATGCTTTGAGCAGGAAATGTTTGTTGATGCAAGAATTCAGGGTCAAAACTTTGGGTTTTGATAACCTCAAAGAAATGTACAGAGATGATCCAGACTTTAAGGAAGCGTATGAGGCATCTGAGAATCCAATTCTTAGGGATAGAAACCAATGGATTGAATTTATGATCTAGGATGGATTATTGTTCAAGGGCAATCAGCTATGTATTCCAAAATGTTCCATGAGGGAGAATCTGTTGAAGGAAAAACACAGTGAAGGATTCACTGAACACTTTGTTCATGATAAGACATTCTCAAAGTTGAATGGCTCATATTTTTGGCCAGGGATGAGGACAGATGTTAAGAAACTTGTGGATAGATGCAGAATTTGTCAACACACAAAAGGGAAAAGACAGAACACAGGATTATACCAACCATTACCCATACCTGAGAGGCCATGGGATGCAGTGAGAATGGATTTTATATTGGGACTACCAAGGACACAAAGAGGATATGATTTGATCTTTGTGGTAGTCGACAGATTTTCAAACATGGCACATTTTATACCATGCCAAAAAACCAGTGACGCAACTCACATTGCGAACCTGTTTTTCAAGGAAGTCATCAGACTTCACGGCTTGCCAAGGAGTATTGTGTTGGATAGAGATACCAAGTTTGTGGGACACTTCTAGAGGACTTTATGGAAGAAGATGGGGACAAGTTTTTCATTTATCTCATCATATCATCCTCAAACAGATGGACAGAAAGAAGTTGTGAAGAGAAGCTTGGGGGATTTGTTGAGGAGCTTAGTGACTAAACATGACAGTCAATGGGATCATATTCTGCCACAGGAGGAATTTTCTTACAATGACTCACTCAATAGAAGCACAGGGCAGATTCCATTCCAAATTATATATGGAATGCAGCCAAGGGGAGTTTCCAAATTGAAAGATTCAAGACAATCAGAACTCATAAGTGCTAGTGCAGAGGATTTTGCAGAAGCAATGAAGGAGCTTCATAGCCAAGTCAAGGAGCGATTGCAGAATTCAAGCTAAGAATACAAGCGTAGAGCAGATCAACACAGGCAAGAACTTCAATTTGAGGTTGGTGATCTGATTCTTGCACATCTGAGGAAGGAGAGGTTCCCAAGGGGGGACATATAATAAGCTGAAGATGAAAAAGATTGGACCATGCAGAGTCATGAAGAAATTTGGGGCAAATGCATATGAGATTGAATTACCTGATGGGATCATAATTTCACCGATATTCAATGTTGCAGATTTGTACCCATACAAAGCTGAAGAAGCGGGAGCAGAAGGTGAATAGAAAGAGGTCCAATGGACAAAACAAATTGTTGTAGCTGAAAAGCCACAGATGGAGAGCATAATTGACAAGAGAATCAGCAAGAAGACCAAAAGGAAAGAGTATTTTGAATACTTGGTCAAATGGAAGGGACATCCAGTTGAAGATGCTAGCTAGGAAGATGAAGATGAAATTCGGAAGCATGGACAAACTGTGCAAGAGCTCATGAACAGGAGTTCATGAAAATTTTCAAGCGAGGGAGTATGATGCAGAAGCATCGTGCAAAGCCAAAGCGCGCGACTAAGCCAAAGAAATAGCTAGATGCACGGAGGAAGAAAAAGAGCACGTTTTCATAAGACCCATTTTGAATTTTGAAACAAAGCCATTAATGTAATAGTTAAGAGGAACATACTCACATTTATACTTTGGATATTGTAAGCGGACCTAGGGAAATTCTCCCATCTGTCTTTTGTATTTAGGCAGTGAAGGTAGTTAATGAAAGCAGGTAGGTTTGAATGATAGATTAGACAGTTTAGAGAGTAGGAGGGAAAACGGATATAGACACCCTCATTCTTGTATCATTGTAGAGAAGATTATTGTATCATTAGCATCGCATAGAAGAAGAGAGCAGTAGAGGAGAAGTCCATGTACAGGAGATTTGAATTAATGAATGAAGCTTTCAATCAGAATTCATGGTGTTATGATGTTTTTTGTTTATACATGGTGAATGGTATGCTTATGGTTGTTTTATTCTCCCTGGTTATGCGTTTGTTTCAATGTTGTGTGTATGTATGATTTCATGTTGAATGTTTGAAGTCTGAGAGAGAGAATGAGTTTCAATTCTTTCTCTTCCTGAGTGAGATAAGTTATTGCAAGGAGTGCAGTGAAGACGTCCGCAAGGAGTGCGTTGACAAAGTTTCTGAGTTTCATCTCAGGAAAGCTCAGGAGGGATACTGTTGTTTCCATTCCAACAGAAGTGTAGAAGAAGCACAGAGGTTGTGCAAGGAGTACGCAGGTTGTGAGAGTCTTAGGACCTATCAACTAAGGTTGAAGGTTGGGAGATTTATGTTGCAAGGAGTGCACAGAGTCAGAAGAACCAAATACTCAGAAGTATTTGATAGACTACTGCAAGGAGTGCGTGCAAGAGTTCTTTCGAGGCTTGAAGTTGCCAAAGAAATATTAGGAGATATAACCACTTTAATACTTAAAAGGAAATCGAGGATTTAAGCACTTCAAAGGGAGATGGAGTGAAGCTTCTTTGCAGGAGTCAAGTTCAGACGAAACTTTGGTTCATTTCGTAGAAGTTGTCAAGGAGGAACGAGCGGTTGAATTTCTCTATGGAGAACTACCGAAGTCGTGAGGACCGTAAGATTCAGTGAATCTGCAAGGAGGTTAAGCGTTGAATAGATCCACCTTTCAGAAGGTAGGAAGCAACATGGATCGTTGATCATGACCAGACTGAACCGTCAGATCATTTCATCATTTCGGGGATCCTTGCAACAAGGAGTTGAGCGTAGAGCAACAAAAATCCTGAAGTTGCGAGTTTTGATAGGAGCTGGTGTGGAATTTTGAGATTTCGGCACTTCGGGTGTTGGGGATCAAAGAAGTCAGCACTTTTGGATCGAGAGTTCCGAACTCCCAATACCCAGAAACCAGGAGTAAAGTGGGTCGTCGTATGGGACGAGGCTTGTGCCACATGTGGCACATCTTCTTAGTGGGAATCATGAGATTGATAGGTGGCAGGAGTCCATGTCAGGGATAGAAAGTATTGGAATAGATAGGTGGTGTGTCTGTCAATAGGTGAAGTCAAACCTTGTGGACCGTTTCAGGGTTCGGAGGTCGAAGAGCTAGGAGCCTTACATCCGGATTTGCGAAGTCACGAAGTTTGAAACCCCGATAGCCTATTGAGAGACCAACCTTTGTTGAATGTATCAGAACTCGGCATTTCAGGTTTCGGGAGTCATAGAGACAAAAACTCTCAACAATAGGGATTGCGAAATCGCGAAACCTGAAGTCCCGGTTCGACGAAGGGCATGATCTTACTGAGATCGGAAGTCTTGGGTGATGACGTGTGTTTGATCACGTGGGAATACTCAGAAAAGACCTGTGGATACACCGATGAGTGTGTGTGGGATTCGCTATGGAGGAACCGAAGAGTCAATCAGACACAAGGGGAAGAATTAGAACGATCCTGCATGGACCTTGACCTGAGGGTTCGGGGGTCTACATCACCCTCATGCCGAAAGCATAAGACCCGAAAAATAGTGGCAATCACCGCATTCATTACATAAGTCCAACTCCATCCTAACAAAATATTGTAGTCAAGAGGTGCATTGACTACCTCAACCTTGATGCACAAATTTTTACCCCCTAACTGCATGAGGAAAAAATCAATTATACCATGTGGTCTAAATGATTGACCATAAAAAGATGTAAGCAACGAAGGTGACAAAGACAACTCAGGCTAGCCAGTGGCTTTCCAACATGCCAACGACATCACGCAAGTCAAGGCACCCTTATTAATCACCATACGGAAAATGTTCTGTGTCAACGATTTCTTAGTGTATACCACTACTATCTAAAAGGAGACATGGTGAGGAAGATGAGGTTTAAGGTTAGTTGTATAGAAAATGATCATTCCTGGGTTACTTGTCTCTACCACTCCCAAGGAAGACAACAGATCTTTTCTCTATGAGGGGAAACTCTGGAGAGCCTACATAGTAGACATGACACAAGGGGTCTGTGCCAGATCCTCCATGAAGGAGTAGTTCTGAGTGACCCTCACGTTTGGGTTTTTTGAAGCCTTTTTAAATGCACCTTTAGGGATGTGAGTCATTTTCTCACCCACTGTCTTCTCAATTTGAAGAGGAGTTAATGGTTTAGTACCCCCCTTACCCTTCTCAACTAATTCTGATGTTTTGTAGTCATTATTCTTGGTCGATAAATGAGCATCAACATTCATCATGTAAATGTTTGTGGTCGAGTTGTTAGTAGTAGGTGTGGGGGCTCTCTGACTACCCCTCGCCATGCTCATGAATGTGGAATCCTGAGCCATATTTTTCCCTTGTGGACAAGGTTTCATCAACACAATAGGATTTTGTTGCACTAGTAGCTTCTGCACTTCCATAAGTCGAGGGCATAGGTGAGTCAAGTTCTCTTCCATGCAAAGATTACATAGATACTTCAACTTCTTCTTCTTCGTTTTTTCCCCACCAACATTGTTAGTAGCCTTTTTATCCCCTTTCCCTTTTTGATTCTTTGTTTCTTCTTTCCCTTGATCTTCTGGTTGGCCTTTGGATTCATCTACTGCACACTGTGTACATCTGACGTCTGGGTAGCGGGGGAATCCGAACTAGGAGTCTAGCTGGCCACAATATGTTGTATCGATAATTGTTGTAATTGATTCGATAATAGATACTTATACTTGCTTTGTGTTGAGCCCACTATGCCATCATCATGGGGCCCATACTTTTGTTTGGTCTTATCAAGAGTAGACCGTGGCGCATTAGGTAATATCTCATAGAGCATTCCAGACTAAGAGTAAATCAGTTCTAGTTGTTAGGCTCGCATAATAGCATCTTCCTCAGAAAACACCTCAGACGTTGCTATGTCTTTGGACATGCAAGGAACCAAAGAATTCAAGAACCACTCAAGAAATCAAGTAGGAGGGACCATGACCTAAATCAAGCTCTTTCTTCACCACCATTCCCAGATGTGATCTGAGATATGGTCAGCCTTGTTCTGCTTGAATTTGGACAACAACTCAGTGTCGACATCACATCTCACTAGAAACTAGAAATGGTTCAAGAAAACCATCGTTATGTCATTAAAGTAAGAGTACTTTGAACGTTCAAGCTTGATATACCACTTCACAACAACCGCTATAAGAGTGCATTGAAAAATGTGCAACTAAACGAAGTCATCTTTCATCGAGTTTCATGAGCACCACAAGTGAAAGGTAGTCACATGATCACCTAGGTCTTCACCAGGATTTCCCTCAAATTTCATAATATCCGAAGGAAACTTAGTCAGAATGGGGGACCAATGAGGATCATGATAGATCAGGTCATTTAATAATATCGACAAGTCTGGAAAATACAAAGTTTCCAGAAAAGGTAGTTTTGGTTGCAGAGTATTTACATGAAAAGAGGGTCATGGATTTTGACCGGCACCAAGTTGCTAGGAAAAGTTGGACTGTTGGCCATGGTTTTGGTAGAAACCTTCATCTTGACCAACAAAAGTAAAATGTGTTTGTTGTTGCATCATTGGTTGAATCCTGAAATTGGACGACATAGCTTTCGCAGGGATTGCTCCATGTGTTGTGTTCCAAAGGCCTTGGTTGGGGATGCCCCCAGCCGATCCTCCTAGCATAGGTATAGAACCTTGCCTGGGGTTCCATTGAGTATGGAAAGGGTTTCCTCCGACCAGCATCCCTTGTGAAGGAAACGAGCCCTGCCAAGGATTCCAAAGACCCCATGTGGAGTATACTCCAGTCGTTATTCCCTTTGAAGGAATGGTACCTTGCACTAGTTTGTGCTAACCAAAACTGGGGTTGCACCTAGTTGGGAAAGAGGTTGAAGAAAAAGTGTTGTTCCCAAATGCACCAAACAAAGACAATGACATAAATCCCATCGGTGTTGTGTAGGATGACGGTCCCAAACTTCCTCCACCAAACAAGTTATAATTATCATTAGACTCGATTGGCTATTGAAATACTTCACCGATCGAAGGTGTTAGCACTAGGAGTCACCTTCAGATTGCATGGAAGGCAAGCCCAGTACCCATCAAGTTATAAGTGAATGTAAGGGTGTTTAAAGGGTTAAATGGAAAAGGACTCAAATGAAAATGTTCTAACTTAGATAACAGGGCTAGCATGTACCAGCAACTAAGGTCTTGGATAACTTCAATCAGTATTTTGGGAGTAAGTATGAATAGAGGGAAGACTTGAATGAGATAAGTGTAGTGGTTGTTGTAAACATCAGGTCCACAAAACCCTAAGGAGGATAGTTTCTTAACACAAGATCTTCTTGAAATAAGAAACTAAGGAGCTAAATAAACATCATGATAACATAATTATCAAACATCCATCATAACATCACCACAATCATTCATGTGAATCATTCAAAGAATGAACATTTAGCATCAGAAGAAAATAAGCTAAAAGAGAAGTTGATTTCTATTAGTCAAAAAGTCTTAAGTCCAATACATCACTAGATCACAGTTACTTCATCAAAATATTACAATATAAGGGAGCCTTGCTCAACCATCTGAACCTACTAAATAAATTGATCTATCTATTTATAACAAAAAGGGAGGCAACAACTGGAGATACAAGTTGGCCTCCTTCCCTTGAAAAACTCTAAACATTTATTTTCTCTAACAACTTATCTAACCACCTATGCTATAAAACAGGAAAATGTTGGTGACTAATCCAACTGAACTTCAAACTGAATTGATTCCCTTTTGTTCCACAGCCCCTTGTTTTCCATGTGTCTTTCAAAGCATGTGGTTGTCTTCATGATGCTAGCTACTATTTCTACAACCTTCTCCATCATCAATTTATCCAAAGTTGTTATCTTGGTCCTCCTAGATCCCTGGTGTTTGTTGGCAGCTTCCTTGGGTAGCAAATATGGGTAGCACACTACAAGGAGAAAAGGTAGCGCCTGTAGGTAGCGCCATTGTGTTGCATATGCGTGTAAATTTTTTTCCTTTGTAAAATATTCGGTAGCGCCTGTAGGTAGTGCCTCTATGATGTGTATGTGTACAGACTCTACTCTCTGTGCAATATTAGGTAGCGTAGTTAGGTAGCACCACTGTGTTGCGCCTGTATGGAAATTTTGTTATCTGTGAAATATTAATTAGTGCCACTTACGTTGTGTCCATGTGCATATTTAGGTAGCATTGCCAAAACGCATCATCTTCCATCTTCAACCTGTTCAGAACAATTGGTGGTCTTTCATGATGACAAAATCATTTTAATTAGGTGCCTTGACTGGACAATAGGTAGTGCCCTTTACCCCTAGGGAAGCTAGCACTTAGCAAAAACCCAAAACTCTTCAACAAGTAATAGGGAATATTCATCTCAACCTTACCAGTAAAATGAAGCAATAGCCTTATATGGTGTTGGTACAATGTGTTAAATCTCCCTTCACAAGTAAAATATCTCTGTATGATCTTCAATAATCTTTCAAATTGTTCAATCAACTGACTCCTTGGCATACTTTTGGACAAATCAATGGCTTGATATTCAGGTTTAAAAAGATATTTTGCATAGGCTGAACTTAAAGCCATGTCTTTGAACCACTTTTCACCTATAATGGGGATCCCTATTGCAGCTGAGATAGAGGCTTTAGTCACCTCAAACTCCAAATAACCAACCTTGGTTTTCCTACCATCAAACTATAATGCAAATTGTCTTTCTACCTCTGGATGGCCTCTCTACATGTTCTTACAGAAAGAGAGGCACCCTAATCTTTGAAAGGCCTCTCTTGCCATGGGTTTTGTAACAAAAAGATGCATGTCCATCAGTTATGTCTTAACCACCTTGCCACCTTTTCTTTGCTTCCCCGATTGAGGAGTCTCCATGGCTCAAAATGAGGGTTTTTAAGAGGATTAAGGAATGGTAATGACCAGGAATGATTTGAATCAGGCTTCAAATATATAAGGCTGACCCTTTTAGACAGACTAATTCTAGTAGGTGACTTTAGGAATTACACCCTTAGGCTTGAACGGGTATTATGGAGTGTAAACAGTGAGGGAGTAATCCAAAATTGGCCCTTTACAATTGAGTGAAAATGCTAGACTCCAAGATGAAAGGAAACAAGGAAGACAGAGAGGGTTTAGGCAGCGCCTATGGGTAGTGTAACACATACGTATAGGATAGGCTATTTACAGGCTTGCGATCTAAATGACTGAGGCAGGAAACAATAAACTGACTTAGATGCAGGCAATGAAGATATAGGTCTAGAAAAGAAGGAAGACCAAGCTATCATGCAAAGATGAGCCCCTTACGACTATGCAAACTTGGCCAACCAAAACCCGAGCACAAATTTCTTGTGAAAATTAATATGCAGAGGGGGAGAAACACAGGATACCTGTGGAGTAGACATGTGTTGGAATCTTCAAAGAAATATCAAGATGAGATTGTGAAAACTTCAGCCCTCGAACCCACTTCAGTCTGGAGCTTGGTTGCCTTGTTGTCACCTGATCAAAACCTGTGAATTTGCGCAGCGCATCACTGTTGAGCCTTTCAAAAATATAAACCATTACCAAGGCTCATAAATGCAATATATGGTAAGAATCTTTAACTAAATGTTGGCACTATAAACAAGGGACATGACATCATTCCTGGCAATCATGACTTGAGGTGGAAGTTTGATGAACTGGATAGTCACTATGGAACTGCCTGATGAGTAGGCAGCATTTCCAATTCAAAAAATGATTAGATAGGTAAGAGAGGATGATGAGGCATGCCTATGAGGTAATGAGTGAGGAGAGAGGAGTATCACATCAGTATAATCATGGGAGGGATCGACCTAGGGAGAAGTCATGGAAGGGACCAAAAAATAAGCCATGAGCTAAAAAAAATGGTTCAAGTATCAAAAATCAATTTGAGAATCAAACTAGGGATAAGACTCAAAAAATTTAATCATCTAAGGGGTCCTACCAAACATAAATTTTAAAGGGATGAGACTTTAAAAGAAAATTTAAAATCTAAGGCTTAAAAAAGGATTGAAAAAAAACTAAAATACCCAAGGAAATGTAGTGTGATAATAGAAGGGGACGGAGGAGGTATATGACCCCCACCGTAAGGAATAACATTAAAATGGGAAGTAGTTCCCATGGATGATCCTTTAAAAGGAGCGTTATAGCTCCCTAACCTCAGACCCATGGTCTATAAAGTAGAGTAAGTGAGAATGGAACATGTGTCAAAGACAGGCATCCCATATGAGAAGGGATCTCCTGTCGCATTTTGATTGAACAGAACAATGGTTGAAGCCATCAAAGGAATCGAACCACTTCTTGAAGTCGAGGATGTCGGCACAACTATG
>CBVK0100189595.1:0-13857 GCA_900067695.1 Picea abies | reverse complement strand
AATGGGTTGGCCAACGACATTCCAACATGCCAACGACATCACGCATGTCGAGGCACCCTCATCAACCACCATGTGGAAAATATTTCGAGTAGACAATTTATTGGGGTGATCCACTACTATCTCAAATGCGACGTGGTATGGGAGATGAGGCTTCAAGTCAGTTGTATCGAGCATGATAGTTCCCATATTACATGTCTCAGCGGATCCTAAGGCAGCTAGCATAGCCTTTCTCTATGAAGAGTAGCTCTAGAGGACCTCCAAAGAAGACATTGCACAAGGGGTTTGTGAAAAATCCTCTACCATAGAGTAGTTCTAGTTGGCCCTCATGTTTGTAGTATGTGAAGCTTTCTTGAACACCCCTTTTGGGATGCATGTCATTGTTTCAGCCATCGTTCTCTCGATCTAGAGAGGAGCATATGGGTTTTTGGCTTTTTTTCCCTTTTGGGTAGTACTTGGTGTTCCTTAATCATGTTCCCTAGTAGCTATGTGAGCTTCACCTTTCAACATATAGATGTTTGAAGTCGAGGTATTTCTATATGATGAAGGGGGTCCCTGACTTCCCCCATCCGCGTTCGTAGAGGCTTGAATTAAATTTTTCCCATGAGGAAATGAGTTCATTAACACTGCAGGTTGTTGCTATGACAATAGCTTTTGGGCCTCTGCGAGTCGAGGGAATAGGTGAGTCAGGTGGTCTTCCACACAGAGGTTGCACAAATACTTCAACTTATTTCTCTTTGTGTTTCCCCGCCAACATTATTGGTGGATTTCTTATCCCCCTTACCCTTCTTTCGCTTCTTTTTCTTCCCTTCGGCCTGCTGGATGGCCTTTGGGTTTGTTGATTGGATGGTGTGTATATCCAACATCTGAGCAAGGGGAGCAGTCGAACTAGGAGTTGGGCTAGCCACTGTCTACTGTATTGCCAATCATTGCAATTGGTTTGACAAAAAATCAGTGGGAGTTTCTTGTGATGAACCAACAATGCCATCAGCATGTGGTCCAGACTTATGTCTAGTCTTATCGAGAATAGATTGTGGTGCATCTGGAAAAGATTCATAAAGAAAACCAAACTGAGAGTAAATAATCTCTAGTTGTTGAGATCTCATTATCGCTTCTTCCTCTGAAAATACCCCCGACGTTGCTACATCCTTGGATAGCTGGGGTACCAAAGACTTAAGGAACCATTCCAACAGGAATGCAGGTGGTACTGGTACTTTAATCAAACTCTTTCGGCATCACCATTCTTGGATGTGATAATAGATATGGTCAGACTTTGTCTTCTCAAAGTTGGCCAGTAGTTCTATGTCGACATCGTATCTCACAGGTAATTTAAAATGGTTTAAGAAAAAAATTTCCAATTCGCCAAAAGTAGAGTATCTTGAGCGGTCGAGTTCGATGTACCATTTCATGACACTCCCAATAAGAGTGTGTTGAAACAGATGCAACTAAACGGAGTTGTCCCTCAAAGAATTGGATGAGCACCATAAAAAAATGTCGTCACATGATTGCCTGGATCTTTGTTAGGCTTGCCTTCGAACTTTGGAATGTCCGAGGGAAACTTGGTCTTCATAGTAAGCCAATGTGGATCTTGATAGATTGGGTCATTCAATAATCGTGACAACTCTAGAAAATGCAAAGTTTCCAGAAACGATAGCTTAGGTTGTTGAGTATGTAAAGGAGGATAGGAGCCTGGGATTTGGCTGGCACTAGGTTTCCAGGAAAAGTTAGGCTGTTGGCCTAGGTTCTAGTAAAATCCATGGCCTAGGCCAACGTTCAGATGCTGCACTTTTTGAGATGTCATCGAATGACTCCCGTAGTAGGACATTGAGGTCTGAGAGGGGATTGCTCTTGACGTAGTGTTCCAAAGGTTCTGGAAAGGGTTTCCCTCTGCCGATCTGATGAGCATAGGTCCTGAGCCTTGGAGAGGTTCCATTGACCATGGAAGGGGTTTCCATCGGTTGTCATCCCTGATGATGCAATTGATCCATGCCATCTATTCCAAGGTGCTTGAGAAGTGTGTGCCCCCTGTGCAGGAATAGTACCCTGCGTAGGATTTTGTGATCCAAAACCAGGGTTTCCCCCTAACGAGATGGTAGTTGATGAGAATGCGTTGTTACCAAATGCATTTAACAAAGAGAATGACAAAGAACCCACCAGTGTGGTACTAGAAGAAGGTCCTTGACTACCTACTCCAGACAGGTTTTTGTTCATGGTCGGCCAGATAAGTTGCTGAGGAGCATTGCCAAGTGAGGGAGACAACATAGGTATATGACCCCCGCTGTAAGGGAAAGAATTATAAGGGGCTGAGGTGCCCCCCATGGACCCTTGCAGAGGAGTGTTTGAGATCCCTACCCCTATACCCAAAGTATGTAAAGTGGAGTAGGAAAGGACTGAGTTCATGTCAAAGTTGGGCATCTCGTATGAAAACGGAGGGTCTGTCATAGTTTTCCTAAAAAGTGTAGTGATCGCTGCCATTGACGGAATCAAACCACTGCCCGAGGTAGAGGTGGTTGAGAACATAGTGGCCCAGACCTACGAAGGTGATTTAGGAGGTGGAACACCTCCAATTGTGGTAGCCATAGAGGGAGTATGAGGACTGCCTAACGAAGTAGTAGCATTTTCTTCCATCGCTGCTTGTAGTATTATCTAACACTTGTAATGCATTACCCTTGGAGAGGAATCTATATTAGAAGTGGCACCAACAAGTCAGTGATCAGAGAGTTATATGGACTGAGAGCTTCTGCTTCAATATCATAAATAGTTCGTCCCTCCAGAAACAAATGTTCTTCTCTCGGAGATGGCTTAGGCACTATTTCATGTGGCCTAGTTGCCTCAAATGACCTTCCTAGTCAAGCATTCACCTTCATGGTGGCAGTAGTGGCTCCAAGTTAACCGACGACGGGACGGAAATCCTTCGCGACTGACAGAGCTCTTGATCTTACACAGTGTAAGAATATCAACAACACACTAAGGATTTCTAACATTGAAGACCAAAATACACACTAGAAAGAGTTCCTCTGAGATGCAACAAGAAAACCACTATTACTAGTTGGAGGAATAGTTATAATAGCCAACACTAGAGAAACTCACTGGTGCAAGTGAAACTCGAACATGGAAGCACCCTCCGGGTATACTATGCAAAGCATAGCCCGATGTTTGACCTAGGTACCATGGTATACCCCCGCAGTCACCTGTGTAAGTCCCTAAAATCAAAGGCAACTAGGTTTCCAGCTCATGAACAACTAACAGGTAGATATAGTGGATAGTTGGATGGATCGCAATGAGTAGGGTATCAAGCCCGAAACCTATCATGGGTATCAAAAGAAAGTGTTCCATAAGACGACTGAGGACCTCAAATGGATTCGAGACCCATGAAGCTCCATGGTAAATGCGATCAATGTAATTGTTGGCCCTTGGTTAGGGAATCAAGAAAAGAACAAGGGAGAAAAGGAAAAATGAGAACTTCATGGAAGACATAGTGACTGCTATTGGGTCAAAGTGAGAAAAAGAGCAGAAAAGGCAGAGCGAAGCTTGAGAAAGCGATCCATTGGATGAGGATATTGAGGATGATAGGTCAGCAAGGAAGAAGGACTGTGGATGACTCAACAAGCGGAAAAATCCATCGTTACATGCTTTTGTAGCACCATGCGAGAAGGAAGGAAAGACAAACTAGCGAAGCCCTGAAAACGCAGGTCAATTTGACCTAGGGTTTTAGACACCTAGGTTTTTGGTATCTAGGGTTTTGACACTTAGGTTTTGGCCTAAGGCTATTGCTGAGCTATTGTAATGTATAAATAAAGGTCAAGAGGACCTCGGATGGGTTGTTTTCATTTTTGTTATTGTTATTGTTCATTCCAAGTTCATTATGAGTGATTATTGTAGTGAGAGAGAGAAGCATTGAGGAGTAAAGGAAGTCTGTGTTGCAATATCTTCAGCTGGGTGCAAAGATCAACCCTGCAGCTCGGTGCGCAGGGAGGGAAGAAAGAGAGAAAGAGAGAAGATCTGCTAGCTAAGAGCACATATAAGAATGGTATTCTTTCATCTTAATATATTATAAAGCACAGTTCTATGGACGTATCCCTAGGGAGAGAATGAACCACGTACATATTTGTGTTGTGTGTGATTGATGTTGTGTTCTCTTGTTTACAGATACATTGTTATTGCATTATTGTGTTAGATTTGATAGATAGTTGCGTGAAGTAGATCTAAGCTGGTAATTGATATCTAGATGTTGTGTTGTTCCTCTATAGGATACTCTTTATATTCTGTTGGTTGTACATAGCTATGTCCTGCAACCCCCCATAGCTACTTCGGGTGAGACTACATCTGCCTTGCAGGTGTTGTCGAAAGGGCCAGTAGTTAGGTCTTGTTGTTGTGCTATTGGAGATAAACCATGGGTCTACCCTTGTGCCAATAGAGGGAGATCGATCTGAGAAACCTATTGAAGATAAAGTGCCAGAAACTAAAAATCACTTCCCCATCAAAAGGGATTTAGTTCTGTTGCTGGGAGAGTTTGAAAACTTGAAGTAGAACCCCTTCTATTTGCATGTGTGACCTCACCTCTTGTCTTGGGTTAATAATTCTAGGAACTCATAATCAATCATTCCCTCACCTTGTATTGACCTAATGAATGCCCAGTTTGTGAAATTAGAAAATGTGTAAATTTTCAAGCTACGACTATTCCTTCCATGAACTGGATCTGAGCTCATTATGCTTCTTCGAGGGAGCCTCCTTTATTTTATGGAATTGAACATCACTGTGATACTTTGATGGGAGTCAAGTTACTAGGACATGGTGTACTACATTGTTTTGGTTCCCATGACACCGTATCCGACTGGAGTTCAATTTCATGACACCGTATCCGACTGGAGTTCAGTTTCATGACACCGTATTCGACTGGAGTTCGGTTTCATAGCATTCTCATTTCCTCAGATAGACAAATCGTGTTACCTTTGTCCATTAATAAATGCAAGGGAGGAGCCCATATATAGTTGTGCATTGCCTCAAGCCTTCACTATTTGTAAAAATAGCTTCCTAAATTCTACTTGTCAATCACCAAGAGGCTTGCACTAATTTTTGGATCCTTAAATCCTGTCCTCAAATTCATTCTAGTCTTGAATAAGTAAACTCCTTTTGATCGAATAGATTCAATCCTATATGTGTAGGATTACCAATTTTAACTTATAATTTAGGTTGGCGGAAATGATAGAAACGATTCCATAAGTGTGTTTAATCCTTCCCATTAATAAAAACAAATTCTAGGTGACTTAATTGATCCTCACCAAGTGATTATGATACTCTGTTAGTAGGATACAAATTATCCACACATGGTCAATAAGTTCGGAGAATTCAATTGAAGAATTGATCATTGAAGTTTTTATCAATTCTTTACATAATGATTAATATTTAACTTTACTCCTAGAGGATTCTAAATGCCCTTACCATTGAATAAGGATACATAAATTTAAGACTTAAATTAGTTATTTAATTCCTTAAGAATAGAAGTTTAAATTAGCCCTTGGAGTGGGAAGTAATTACCTTAAACTCAGCCTTTCCACTAAGTCCCGAAATAGATAGACCATCCTAAGTTACATTCGTAGTAGATGACTACAATTATGTTCTCATGGTTAGTAACATTGATGAAGGTTTTCAAGGGTTGAGATTTAATAACCTTGGGACTTAGGTTATCCGTTTTATGTGCATGTATATTTTGATGAATTGTTCCTTTATTAGAATACTTACTTAAAGGTGAAGAAATATAAAAGAGGGTAAGTACTTCAACACTTAATTATGGGATTCTTTAATAATATTGGGCCCTTTCGGGTTTCTTAATGAGATATGACTTACCTTGATTTTCCTTTTTACATACCTTAAGTTTCCTTAATAAAGTAAAACATAATGTAACTATGTATAGATTCTCTTGGTTACAAGGATGATCACATGATTGGATTTTGACCTTATTAATTCTGATTGATATTTTTCCAAAGAGGATTAGAATAAAATTTATATGACACAAGATTGTGCCTACACTCTCATGGCTCTATTATTTTTATGCTTCTCTTACTTTATCTTGATTATTCACACTGTTGTTAAAATATTTAAGTTATTATAATAAATCATGACGAATGGAGGGTTGAATGGTCAGCTTAAATTGTGGATTGATTGAGTAATTATATTGCTTGTGCACCTTGAAATAATGTTGATGTGTCATTAATTAAGTAATTAGATTACTTGCATGCCTTAAATAAAGTTGATGTATGACCGTTTTAGTGACTAGATTTCTCTTGCACCCTTAATTATGCGAATGTATGATTGTTTAGAAATTTGTTTACCTTGCTTCATGAAAATAAATTGATGATTACTTTGTGCCATGCAATAAATTTGACGATTACTCGTGCGCTATTAATTATGTGTATGTATGATTGCTTCAGAATTGTTTACTCTCGTGCCATTAAATAAAGTTGACGTATGATTTGTTTAGTGGTTAGATTTCTCTTTCTCCATGTGATGATGTTAATTATGACTGATATTCTAGACTAAAGTTATGAGTTGTGATTAATTAAGGGATTTAGACACCTCCTTGTTCCTCATAACAGTCACCAACATGAGACCTTAAATGGTCAAAATCAATCGGATGAATCATAGGCTTGAGAGTTTCTTATGTGTCCTGGAGGTCTTAACCTTGTAGGATAGGTTGGGTGGGTAGTTATTTATTATTCAATGATATGGTTGATCATTATTTTTATTTTCTTTTGTTGGTTGTAATGCGATGAACTGTGTTGCTATTATTTTTTGTGTTGATTATGCATAGCTATGAATTATGTGTAGACATTATTTTCTTAATGCTTAAAGAAAAAATTACCTATTGTACTTTGTTGTTGTTGTAACAGAGGGGTTGTTACATATGGTATCAGAGTAGGGTTCAACCCTGTGACTGTGGATCATCATTCCTTCATTTGTATTATACATTGATTAATAATTTATTAATAATTGTCCCTATGGTAATCTTAGATAGAGGGCGCTGTGAAGGTAGACAACATGGTACTAGGGGAGGAGGTGCGATGCCTCTAGTAACATCCATGCCTGAGGGGTCAAAGCCCCCAGGAGAAGAAAAAGTCATTAAGCATGAGAATATTGTGGTTAGGGATGTGGTTGGTCTGATGAGGTCCTTCTAGAGGGTGTCAAAGGCCTTTATTAACCAAATTGATAGAGATGAGGCCAGGGCTCTTGTACCCAATGAGGGTTCACAACGTGCTCCAACTTGCATTGGTATAATTCACAAAGAACTCGAGAAGGTTAAGTTTCACGAGTTCATGGGTGCCATGGATGTCATGGTTGGAGGACATGGTGATGTGATTGCACTTCATGACTACACCTCCAACATGAAGGTTCACATGGCAGTCTTCCAGCTAAAGAGAAGTTCTCTTCTATGGTGGAAGACTCTTCTGCCTCAACTAGACATGGTCGTCAAAGACGTGTCATGGGAACTGTTAGAGGAGTGGTTTCAGGAGAGTTATTTATTAGAGGAATTAATTAAGCGCCAACTCAATGAGTTCAACACCTTATGACAGGGTGGTCATATGGTTCCAGAGTATGAGGCCTGATTCATGGAGCTGCTTTGGTATGCTCCACATCTGAACACTGAGAAGTTGAAGGTCAACAAGTTTGTGTTTGAACTTAACTTCAACATTCGTGCAAAGGTAATGGATCATAATTCCTTAGTCATTGCACGATCCAGTTCATAAGGCCCTCATAGTTGAGGAAGAGATGAACAACAGGGTCCAGTGAAGGAATCCTTCTAGACAGGCTGTACAGGCAACACCGAGAGTGCAAAAACACCATACACCAGCTAGACATGCTTCAGGGAATCGAGATACACCCACAGGATCTATGTTCATGAAACCACGACAAAAAACTCCTCAGCATAGGACTCCTTATAGAGGAACACACTAGCAACAATGTCGTCTACAGTGGAAATAGTTTAGGCCCATTCAACAGAACAAACTAAGATCATAGGTTGTTAGACCAACAACTTCTACTTCGAGGACCAAGAGCATTAGAACGAAGACTGGATGTTGGACATGTGGTGAGCCACATTACCAGTGAGATTGTCCGATTGAGAAGTCCAGAGTGGTCGGATCATCCAGACCCACTACAGATGGAGATTTGGGAAAATCCCATAGGATACATGCAACACTGAACAACCGCCAGGCTGAGCACCAGTCCATTGTGCTAGAGACATCAAGTACAATTGCAGACTAGAATTACAATATTTTGATAGATCTAGGTGCTACAAAGAGATTTATCTCTAGTGCAGTGCTAAAGAGAATTAAGGTAAAGGAAGTCAAGCATGGCAAGTTCAAGTACGAATAAATGGCATTAGGTGCCAAACAAAAAATTGGAGGAATGGTTACAAATTGTAGCCTTAACTTGGGAGACTTTGTGACAATGGTAGATCTTTATGTCACAATTTTAGGATCTTATGACATAGTGATTGGTATGGATTGGTTAGAATTGCATGATGCGATACTTAAATGTAAGATGAAACAGTTAAGTTTAACGAATGATTTTGGACAAAGTAGAGTGATTGTACGAAGAAACCAGGGAGTGTCCTTGAGGCTTATTTCTTCCTTACAATTGCAGAAGAGTATGGGCAAGGGATGCAAGTTATATGCAATATTAGCACTGAATGAAAAGGGTGATGCAAAATGACTAGAAAGCCTTCCTATAGTGAAAGAGTTTGCAAACGTGTTTCTAGAAGAGTTACCAGTCTTACCACCTGAAAGAGAGTTGGATTTTATAATAGACTTGAAACTTGGAACTAAACCGATAGCGAGAACATCTTACCAGATGTGAACGCCATAATTGCAGGAGTTGAAATGCAATTGAAGGAGTTGTTGGATTTGGGACTAATACATCCAAGTGTATCACCGTGGGTTTCACCAATGATCTTTTTTATATATAAGGATGGATCGTGGAGGATTTTCACTGACTACTATCAATTGAACAAAGCTACGATCAAGAACCAATATATTTTTCCAAGGATTGATGATTTATCTGATCAGATGGAAGGAGCGACAAACTTTTCAAAAATTGACTTGAGGTCAGGATATCACTAATTACATATTAAACATGAAAATATTGCTAAAACCGCTTTTAAGACAAGATTTGGACATTATGAGTTTACATTTTTACTATTCGTATTGATGAATGCCCCAGGGGTATTCATGAGTTTGATGAATGGGGTGTTCCATGAATATTTGGACAAGTTTTCTCAAGTTTTTATTGATGACATACCAATTTATTCTCGGAAGAAGGAAGAGAACGATGAACACTTTAGATTGGTCCTGTAGTTCCTAAGAGAAAACAAATTGTACGAGAAGCTATCAAAATGCTCTTTTTACCAATCAAAGATTGATTATTTGTGACATATCATATCTGGTGAAGGTATCGTTGTGGATCCAATGAAAGTGGAGGCTATTATGGAATGGACAACATTGATAAATGTACAAGAATTATGCATTTTTGTGGGTTTAGCAGGATATTACTTGATTCATTGAAGGCTTTTTTATGATAGCAAATCCAATCACGAAATTGCAGAAGAAGAATAAGAAGTTCTTGTGGACTGATAAATGCACAGAAGCATTTCAAAGGCTCAAAGAGTTTCTGAAAACAATGTCGATATTGAAAGTCCCCAACATGGAAAAAGAGTTCTTGGTATGCACGGATGCATCCAAAGAAGGGTTAGGCGGAGTTTTGATGCAAGACGGTCGAGTGATCGCTTACATTTCAAGGAAATTGAGAAAGCATGAAGAGAACTATGCAATGCATGACTTGGAGCTATTAGAAATTGTATATGCCTTGAGAGTTTGGAGACATTATTTGATTGGAAGGAAATTCAAATTAAAGACAGATAATTGTGGATTGCAACATATTTTTACTCAAAGTGACTTGAATGCACGACAATGAAGTTGGAAAGAAATATTTAGCAAATACAATTTTGAAATTACTTACATTAAAGGAACTGTGAACCGAGTCACGAATGCGTTGAGTAGGAGACCATGCATATTTTTGGTATTACCTTTTAAGATGAATCTTTAAGAAAACATTCTAACTTTGAAATTTGATGATGACTGGTATAAAGAAGTTAAGAATAATATTGGACAAGATACCATGATGGCATCGAAGTATGAAGGTTATTCACTAGACAACGATGGATTGTTGAGATTTAACGGACAAATTTACGTACCACCTAATGACGAAATAAGAAGTTTGATCTTGAGTGAAGCACATTGAGCAATATACATGGCTCATCTGGGAGTCACAAAGATGAAGGACGACCTAAAGACTTTATTCATTTGGAGGGGAATGAAGGTAGACATAGTAAGTTACATGGCTAGATGTCTAGAATGTCAGCAAGTGAAGGACAAACATAGACATCCAACAGGATTTTTACAACCACAAGTTATTCCAGAATCGAAATGGGAGGTCATTTTGATGGAAATTATCATTGGATTACCATTGATGGTAAGGATACACAATTTGATTTTTGTGGTAGTTGACACTTTGATGAAGAGTACACACTTTATTCCTATGAATATGACGTATCAGGTACCATACATAGCTATAGTATTTGTCAGCGATATTGCATGGAGTACCAAGAAGGATCATATCCAATCGAGGATCGATATTTATAGAACAATTTTGGACTAGTTTCTAGGAGGCTTTGGGAACACAACTAAAATTTAGCACAACTTATCACCTTGAGATAGACGGGAAAAAAGAAAGAACAAACCAAATTTTGGAAGATATATTGCTACCTTCTCTTGTAATGGACCAAAAGAAATGTTGGGAAGAATTCTTACCACTAGTATAGTTTGCATACAACAACAACTATCAAAGTACGATTAATATGGAACTGTTTGAGTTTATTTATCGGCGATCGTGTTAGACTCCATTGAGCTAGGATCAAATTGAGGAAAGGGTTTTGGTAGGACTAGAAGTGATACAATAAATGGAAGAATAGATGTAATCAATAAGACAGAGGATTAAGGAAGTGTAGGATCAACAGAGAAGTTCCACTAGTATAGTTTGCATACAACAACAACTATCAAAGTACGATTAATATGGAACTGTTTGAGTTTATTTATCGGCGATCGTGTTAGACTCCATTGAGCTAGGATCAACTTGAAGAAAGGGTTTTGGTAGGACTAGAAGTGATACAATAAATGGAAGAATAGATGCAATCAATAAGACAGAGGATTAAGGAAGTGTAGGATCAACAAAGAAGTTGTGTTGATATGCATCATGTTGACTGCAATTACGAAGTTGGTGACATAGTTTTCTTGTGGGTAAAACCACACAAGAGTTAAATCAAGTTTGAAAAGGGTGCTAAACTCTCTCCTAGGTTTGTGGGACCCTTCAAAGTTATGGAAAAGAGGGGACCCATGTCTTATTGACTAGCCTTTTCTGATTCTTTGAGGCGTATGCACGACGAATTTCATGTATCTGTTTTGAGACATTATATTAGTGATCCTTCACATGTTATTGACATGAATTTCTTGTAGGTTTTAGAAGAGGGCGATCTCATGGAGGAGCCAATCCACATTCTGGACCATCGCATTAGAAAACTGCGATGTCAAATAGTCGATCAGGTAAAGGTCCAGTGGGACAATTATAGTCCACACTCGGCTACCTGGGAGGACGCATTTGAGATGTGTCAACAATTTCCTTACTTGTTTGATAGATTAGACATTTAGATCTATAACAGATACATTTATTTACTTCCTTTTATATATTGTACAAAATTTGGGATGAAGTTTAAAACAAGAGGGGGTGTATGTAACATCCCTCTCTACTTAGCACACTCTTATTGACTTATTCTTTCAGGAAACTTGCGTGCAAGTGATCCACTTATGGTACATTGTGATTTCATTTAGATTATGGGTTATATATGATGATGTTGAGGTTTTATGACTTATTGATTATATTGATGAATATATATAGACAAGATGCTTTTGACAAGTCTTCTTGAGTGTGAAGGACACATGACAGGTTAAGGGTGTCGATGGCACCGATGGATTCCCTTGGACTCTGGATTGAGTCAGGGAGTGGATTGTATTTATTAAGTATTTCATTTCATGCACATATGTTGTATGATTTATTTCAGTATGATTTATGTATATGGAATTATTGACAATGTTTTTGTTAGTGGATGCAAGTTTGACAATGCTTGCTAATCCAGCTCACATAAGGAGTAGAGGGGCCATGCACATAAACCAGAAATTTGAGGGAGAGGTGTGGCAACGTCCCTTTCACAACCTACTAGCACTCCCACCATGTTCTGAACGGTAGGTTAACGATTACCTAGTTCGAAAGGTCCACGATGTCGTGAGGGTGGAAGTAAGGAAGAAGCGAAATACTTTGAAGGGCATATTCAATACACAACTTCCTTTGGTCATGGTATTTTTATATTCGGTATTTATTGAATTATGAGTTTATTATTATAATATATGTATAGGGTCACTGTGGAATCACTAGCAAGACTAAATGAAAATTGTTACAATTGATGCCAAAAAATAATAGTTACAGTGTTTATATTTTATTTTTCATCATAATTTTGGACGTTTTCCGCAATCTAAAACTGAGTGGATTGATCCTCATAGTAAAATTGAATTTATATTTTTGTATGGTTTATGTTATAAAATTTGTAATTTATCCATATTTGAAGTTCTATGATTAGAGTTTAGTTGAGATTATTATGGGAATTTAATAGTTTGTTGTTAGCTGGTAAACTAAGGATTTAAGTCCAAACTGGTATTCGTGAGTTTTCTGTTGAATTTCATTTAAATACTAATCCAATTAATAGGATGGGATCCCTATTGAATTGTATTATATATCCAATACTTGTATCACATTTTCATGTTAATCTTATGACAATTCAATTCTGTTGTATGGTGGATCCCTGTTGAATTTCATTTAAATCCAAATTATTATCGCGTTTTCCTCTATCAAATTTGTTGATAAATACAAAGTATATGAGTATGGATGTCTGTATTCATTTTATATTTTAAATCAAAAAAATTTAGGACCGAGGGAATCCTATTGAAATTTTCTGGAGTTTTGACTTATTAACCTGTATGTGTTAGCCCTTTTTCTTTGACAAGTCATGCATGTGACCGCGGGTTGGAACCTAGTGTCATCCCTAAAGGAACTATTTGGATATATGGGACTACGACGCTCCAAAGGTTTCTCAACTTCAACACTCCTGTTCACCTAGACTGTTACTGACCGAATTCGGTCATAAGCGAGGTTGACCGGAAGTTGTATCTTAACCCTATCCATCCATGTCCCTTCGTCAATGTTTATGAACTTGATCGAATGGATGGTGGATATTCTCCTCACACGAGGATCTATGGTGGATATCTACTCTACAACTTCAGGCATCGTGGTTTTTCTCTGCATTCACAACTTTAAATTTTTTTACCCGGATCATTGAACTGTCGAAGGGTGTTATAGCAATATTTTCCTCACCCTATGAAAATTTGCGCAGAAGGATATTTTCCATTTCCCTATGCAGAATTGAAGTCCCTTTTTTAAAATCCCAGAGCTAAAAATAATATTTTTCCACTCATACGCACCCTAACTATTATACAACATGTGTATATGCAGGTTACACCATTACATCCCACATACATCGGGTTTTGTGCCCAAAATTAAAAAATAGTGTCGGGTTTCCATGTCACGTAATGGGATCCATGGTCCTTGACATTCCATATACTGGAAATGTTCTGACCCGGCCCTTCAGTTCCATTTGAATGCTATAAATGGGCCATATCCAAGCTATGGAAAAGAGGAGAA
>CBVK0100189594.1:0-13857 GCA_900067695.1 Picea abies | reverse complement strand
ATTACCACCGCCATGCAGTGTATTAATGGCTGAGTACAACGCTGTTCCATCAGTAATCATAATGATTAAACATATTAATCGGCCAACCCAAATTGGTGTATAACCATATCAACGTGCCATTAATCAAATGTAGAACCAAAACCATATGTTATATTCATGCGCCAAGTGTATAGTTCAATCTAACATGAAATCCAAAAGTTTTACCAATGTGACAGGTGTAAAACATTGCCACTCAAATATGAAATCAAACTGATATGTGACCCATGCATTTTTTTAGCACAATCAAAGTTTATAAACATTGCAACCAATGACTTTAGGAAATCGATAAGTTAAGAAGTTATGATAGTGAGGATCACATCATATAAAAAAAGATCAACCATGACCCTTATGAAATCAAATATAACCCATAACTTAAGATGTTCAATACTTTACCAAAGAGATCAATTTGCGCAATGACATTAAATGGACATAGTTTGAAAGTCATTCCAGCCATTTAATAGCAGACCAAAGGGAAGTACCAATCAGAATATCAATGACAGTCCAAAAAACGATGGAGGGTTTTTCACGCTTTCAGTCGTGAAAAGTAAATCGAGACCAATTTGCAAATGTCGCTTGAAATGGAAACATTGTCTATTCGCAAAATGCGACAGAAATTTGAAGTTCAAGAGACATAGGTGTAGGCAGCTTTTAGGGCAATCGAAAAAATTTAATTGGCTGCCAACAGTGATTTCATGGTTGAAGTGAAGTTTGGGAGGACAAGGAATTAGTTTCAATTGTTTATCTATCTTGAACCAGGGTATTCCTGCAAGGCGTGCAGTTGAATTTGTCCGCAAGGAGTGCGTGACTGTAGGGTTCAAGTAGGGATAACTTTTGTTCTAAGTTCTCAGAAGTGAAGATTTGGCACCGAAGCCATGCAAGGCGTGCACAGGCTAGACGAAGACTTAGAATTGTGATTCTGAGCAAAGAGTTGAAGGATTTCTGCTGTAGGAGTGTGCAGGATCAAAGACTTCATCACTTAGTCATAATTGAAGGCTTGTCGTAAAGGGTGTGGGCAGGAGTTCTTCCTGATGGATTTGAAGTCGCGAAGCTCAAGAGAGATAAACCTTTGGATTCGTCGGAGGACTGCATAGAGAGGTTGTGCTGGAAGCGTTCGAGCAAGCCTCGAAAACTTGCGTGCAGTTAGACAGGGCTTCGTGGAATAGGTGTTTGGTTCAACTTGCAATTTGAAGGGACCGTCGAAATTCTCTAAGGAGAATTCGTAAGAATTCGAGGCGTAGAGTCTTCCAGAGGTGCAAGGAAGCCATCGTGCAAGCATGGAGAAAGTTCGAAGCTCAGGAGGGCAGGAGCGTCGATCGGGATCACAAGGAGTATAATTTGACTCGTGAATCGTCCTATCGAGAATTCACGAGAAAGGGGCGGAAGGCTTGGCCACGAAAGTTGTGAAAGGGAGAGAAGAGACATTCCGATGATTGCATGGACAGTGTGGTCCATAATGGGCTGATGTGACAGGTGACACGGGATATCGGTGTCTCGGGCATTGGAAGCCGAGGCAGGAATCACTTGGCCACACGAGTAACGAGGTTCCAAGGGAGAGAGATCACGAGTTGTCGGCATCTCAACACATCAGATCTTGGGTGTTTGAACTCCGGGTGTTTAGTGCCCCGATCGGCGAAGGGCAATAGAGAAAATTTTCGATAGCGGAGGAAGAAGTCAGCGTTGACCGACACATCTCGGGTCTCGGGGATCTAGGGAGGCAACGCATAACGGTTGAACTCGCAAGTAGTAAAGTTCCGATCCTACGAGTAAAAGAAAGGGGGATTGCGGGAAGAGAACTGTGGGGGCAGATCTTCTGATTGGGAGATAGAAGGGTATTGATACTCTTCGGGCCAAGAGAAGAGCAGGTCCTGGTGAGAGCGATCGTGCTTCGAGGAGTACTGTTGGCATCAAGTGGTATCAGAGCGGGAAATTCTTTGCTTTTTGTAGCAGAAAAGAGAAGACATCATGCCACTGAGAAGAGAGAGACAATCACCAGATCCCGAAGACAGGGATGTGCGAAGAAGAGGTAGGCTGGCAGGAAATCCAGAAATGGAGCGATAGATGCAAGATCTCAGAGCAAGGCTTGAGGAGATGGAAACAACACAAAGACGTGGAGTGGGTGTTGGGGATCTTAGCGATTCCGAGGTTGAAGAGGAAGCTGGACATGAAGAAGAAGTCACAACAGAGGATGCATCAACTGAGCGGTTGATTAAGGCCATCACCAAGATGAGTTACAAGACAAAAATGGATATTCCATCTTATGAAGGAAGCCTCGATGCAGAAGAGTTGTTGGACTGGATCCGAGCTCTTGACACCTACTTCGACTATGAAGATATCGAAGAGGATAAAAAGGTAAGGCATGCTGTTACCAAATTGAAGGGACATGCAACGTTTTGGTGGGACGAGCTACAGGCAGATAGACGTTCCAAAGGAAAACATAATATTAAAATATGGGATCGGATGATCACGAAGATGAAAGTGAAGTTCATCCCAAGAGACTATCAAATCACTATGTTCAGGCGAATGTAGAACCTGAGACAAAAATTGATGACGGTGAAGGAATACACCGAAGAGTTTTATAAGCTCAATATCAGAGCAGGTCATTGGGAGAGTGATGATGCGAAGGTAGCCAGATACCTTAATGGTCTGAGATACGACATTCAAGATGAGTTAATCATGCTAACCATCAGGACGGTGGAAGATGCTTATCAATTAGCTTTGAAAGCCAAGGAGAAGTTGAGCCACAAGCAGGGACAGCGAGGGCAAGGTAGAAGTCAGCCCAGAGGCAAGGCAGTTTCCCAAGAAAGAACTCAGAAGCCCAAGGAGGAATGGAAGAAACCTCAGGGTAAGGTTGAGAAAGGTGGAACCTCACAGCGAGGACATCCATATATTGAGCTGAGAGGACAACAAAATGATCAGCGAGGAGATTATGCTGATGTGAATACTCTTCCTCATACTAGAGGTCGAGGTAGAGGTTGAGGAGGAGTTATCACGTGTTTCACATGTGGGAAGAATGGGCACAAGTCATTTGAGTGTCCAGAGAAGAAGAAGGATACAGGGGAAGCTCACATCACAGAGGCGCAGAAGCGTGATGTCGAGAACGAAGATGAAGACAGCGAAAGATCGCTTGGGATGCATAAAGTCCTTTTTACACCCGAGAAGGAGGTGGAGGACACAACTCAGAGGAATAGACTGTTCATAACCACATGCACAACCAAGGACAGAAAATGCAAGGTCATTGTGGACAGCGGAAGCACCGATAATCTAGTTTCAACCGAGATGTTGGAAAAATTAGAGTTGGAGACAACTGATCACCCGAGTCCATATAAAGTATCGTGGCTATAGAAGGGGCGTCAGGTGAGTGTTATGAAACAGTGCTTGGTTGAATTCAAAATAGGGGGTTATAAAGATAAGATCCTATGTGATGTCATTCCCATGGATGTCTGTCATGTATTGCTGGGGAGACCATGGCAGTATGACAGAAATGTGGTTCATGACGGGAGGATGAACACATACACCTTGGAGAAGGATGGGAGGACACATAGGTTACTTCCGATAAAGGATAAGGAGGTAAAGCCAGAAGTAAGTAGTACCATACTTCTCATGAGTGGGAAGGAGCTTCTCACAGAGATGGAGAAGAAAGAAGATCCACAATTCTTTGTAGTCAGGAAACTGAGAATTTTCTTGACTAGCACAAGAGTGGACAACTTGTCAGAGGAGATCCAGGAACTGCTGGGAGAGTTCGTTGATATCATCATGGACAAATTACCTCATTCATTGCCACCGATGAGAAGTGTGAGTCACCATATTGACCTCATACCGGGAGCCAGTTTGCTGAATAAAGATGCATACAGACTAACGCCGCCGAGAAAATGAGGAGGTTAAAAGGCAAGTACAGGAGCTGCTGGACAAAGGACTGGTCAGAGAAAGTTTGAGTCCGTGTGCTGTTCCAACAGTGCTTAGTCCAAAGAAAGATGGAGGCTAGAGGATGTGTACAGACTCCAGAGCGATTAACAAAATCACCATCAGGTACAGATTTCCACTGCCGAGAATGGATGATCTGATGGATTGCCTGAGTGGGGAAAATTATTTTTCAAAGATTGATCTAAAACGTGGATATCACCAGATTTGCATGAGAGAAGGTGATGAATGGAAGACAACATTCAAGACAAATGAAGGTTTGTACGAATGGTTGGTCATGCTGTTTGGTTTGACAAACGTGCCGAGCACATTCATGAGATTGATGAATGAAGTCATGAGGGAATTCATCGGAAAATTTGTTGCCGTATATCTGGATGATATATTGATCTTCAGTAAGACGAAGGTTGAGCATTTGAAACATTTGGCCATTGTGATGAGGAAGCTACAACAAGAGAAGCTGTTGATAAATATGAAGAAGTCTTCATTCATGAAGACATAACTCATTTATTTGGGTTTCGTCATATTGGCGAATGAGTTGAAAATGGATCCGAGTAAGGTGGAGGTAATTAAGAATTGGTCATCACCGAGAAATGTTTTCGAGGTGAGGAGTTTTCATGGATTGGCTAGTTTCTACCAAAAGTTCATCGGGAATTTCAATAGAATTAGCGCAGCAATGATGGATACAGTGAAGAAGCGGCATAAAGTTTTTCATTGGACAACAAAGGCTGAGAGGAGCTTCAATCTGTTGAAGCGAAAGATCACAGAGCAACCAGTGTTAGTGTTGCCTGATTTTCAGAAGACATTTCAAGTGAAATGTGATGCAAGCGGGTATGCCATAGGAGTGGTCTTAAGTCAAGAGGACAGGCCGATTGCATATTTCAGTGAGAAGCTGGATGAAGCAAAGCTGAAATACTCCACGTATGATAAAGAGTTTTATGCCATTATACAGGCATTAAAGAAGTGGAGGCATTACTTGATCCCAAAAGAATTTGTATTGTCTAGCGATAATCACGCATTGCAGTTTGTGAGTCAATAGGAGAAGTTGAACCAGAAGCATGCAAAATGGGTAGAGTACATGCAGAATTTCAAATTTGTAACTAAACACATTTCAAGGACTGCTAACAAAGTAGTTGATGCTTTGAGCAGGAAATGTTTGTTGCTGCAGGAGTTCTGAGTCAAGACATTGGGTTTTGAGAACCTAAAGGACATGTACACCAGAGATGCAGATTTTGGGGAAGCATACAAGGCAACTGAGAATCCAGTTCTCAGAGATCAGAGTTCGTGGATAGATTATATGATCCAGGATGGATTGTTGTTCAGAGGCAATCAACTGTGTATTCCAAATTGCTCCATGCGGGAGAATTTGGTGAAGGAAAAGCATAGTGGGGTTTTAGCAGGGCACTTTGGTCACGACAAAACATTCGCAAAACTGAGCGAATTGTATTTTTGGTCGGGCATGCGAGAAGATGTAAAAAGGTTAGTTGACAGGTGTAGAATTTGTCAGCATTCCAAAGGCCGAAAGCAGAATGCAAGTTTTTATCAGCCATTGCCCATACCAGAAAGGCCATGGGAGGCGATCAGCATGGACTTTGTATTAGGACTGTCGAGGACGTAGAGAGGGGTTGATTCCATCTTTGTGGTGGTGGACAGGTTTTCAAAGATGGCACATTTTATACCATGCCAGAAGACCAGTGATGCGACTCGCATTGCGAATTTGTTTTTCAAGGAGGTCATTCGACTACATGGATTGCCGAGAAGTATAGTATCGGACAGGGATACCAAATTCATAGGTCATTTTTGGAGGACGCTATGGAAGAAGCTAGGAAATAACTTAGCGTTTAGTTCTGCTTATCATCCACAGACAGACGGACAAACAGAGGTAGTGAACAAGAGTATGGGAGATTTGCTGAGAAGCTTGGTGACAGAGCACCACAACAGTTGGGACCAGATATTACCATAGGCAGAGTTCGCATACAATGATTCGGTGAATCGGAGTACAGGCAAAAGTCCATTTCAGGTTGTATATGGGGTGCAGCCAAGAGGAGTTTCTGAATTGCGAGATTTAGAACAAACTGCGACTAGCAGTGCTAGTGCAGAGGGATTTGCTGAAGCGATGCAGGAACTTCACAGCAAGGTGAAGCAGCGACTGATGGATTCAAATTAGGAGTACAAATGCAGAGCAGATTAGCATCGGAGACAACTTCAGTTCGAAGTTGGAGATCTTGTTCTAGCACACTTGAGGAAAGAAAGGTTCCCAAGGGGAACATATAACAAATTGAAGATGAAGAAAATTGGACCGTGCAGAGTCCTAAAGAAATTCAGAGAGAACGCTTATGAGATTGAGTTGTCGGATGGCATCGGGATATCTCCGATATTCAATGTTTCAGATTTATACCCATACAAAGCTGAGGAAGCAGGAGCTAGAAGTGATGAGCAGCCAGAAGTCCAGTGGCAGAAGCAAATGCCGATTGCAGAGAAGCCACAGATGGAATACATACTGGACAAGCGAGTGGGTAGAAAGACCAGGCGGAAGCAGTAGTTTGAGTATCAGGTCAAATGGAAGAATCACCCAGTGGAAGATGCCAGCTGGGAGACTGAAGCAGCGATACAGAAGCATGGATAGACCGTGCAGGAGCTCATGGACAGGAGCCCATGAAACTTTTCAAGCGAGGGAGTATGATGCAGGAGCATCAACCACGTCAAGCGAGCCATCGTGGAAGCAGAAAAGACAGCTGGACAACGCCGGCATAAATTTTGAGAACGCCTTGATATTGTTGCGCCAAACATTAGTGGGTGGATTTAATGAAGCGCACTTTGTATATTGTAATGGACCTTGAGCAGATAATATCTCATCCTTAGGTAGATGAGGCATTTAATATATTGAATGATGGTAGATAGATTAGTTAATTGTAGATTTGATAGCTTTACACTACTACATATTGTAAAAATTCCGACGTTTTATTTGTGGCGTTATGGACAAAATTGTCCATATTGTCACAAAATAGAGGAAATTTATAAAAAAAAAAATTCATGTTGCCCGATAACGTCGCTCTTGCGACGTTAACGTCGCTCTTGCCACGTTAACGTCGCTATTGCCACGTTATCCACTGGAACGTCGCTCTTGCCACGTTTTCCACTGGAACGTCGCTCTTGCGACGTTAACGTCGCTCTTGCCACGTTTGTGAAGATGTATGTCGCAATTTCCACGTTAACGTCTCTCTTGCCACGTTTTCCACTGGAACGTCGCTCTTGCCACGTATTCCACTAAAATGTCTCTCTTGCCACGTTTGTGAAGATGTATGTCGCAATTGCGACGTTAACGTCGCTCTTGCCACGTTAACGTTGCTCTTGCCATGTTTTCCACTAGAACGTCGCTCTTGCCACGTTTGTGAAGATGTATGTCACAATTGCCACGTTAATGTCGGTCTTGCCACGTTAACGTCGCTCTTGCCACGTTTGTGAAAATGTATGTCGCAATTGCGACGTTTGCGAAACTAGGTTTTCCATTTTGAATCACACCTCTCCAATTGAGAGGTTTTGGTCCCCAAAAACTTATTGACAAGGAAGATGAGGGAACAATCTAGTTTTTGTCCCTCTCATACCATTTTCCTTCTTTGGCCATTGTCCTTTAAGTCTAATTTACGATAGTTTGTGTTGACCTCTATGAGTAATCTAGACCTTCTTCTATAGTAATAATCCTAATCTAGCTCCTCAAGTGCATTTGATTTGAAATATTCAATTGACAATAGTTCTTGATATTAATCTTCCTCATTCAACATGGAATTCTTGAACATGGTCTTGAACAAGTCAAGTTCTCCACATTCACCACCTAAAACATTATTATATACAGAAGTAGACTCAACCTAAAAGCATTATTGTTGTCTTGCTCAATGATTTTAAATGGTCCATACCTCAATGGTTTCAATTTCTTGGTTTCCCCTCACAACCGCCCTTTGCTAAGATAGAATCAAACTTTATCTTCAACACATAATTTATGACCAGTGCTATGTTGGTCATGTCAAATCTTGTACTTATTATGGCTTCATTCCAATTTCTCTTGCACTTTAAGATGGATTCATTTGATCTTATCAATGAACTCATTTGTTCTAGCTACATCTTCATGCACTTCCCACCAATTGCCCTCATGCCGCTAATGAATTACATCAAAGGGTGATGATGGAAAACAACCAAAAAAATCTTTGAAGGCAGATATTTGGGTGGAAGAATGTACTACTCTATCATAAGAGTGACAAATGTAAGCTAGTTATTCATCCTAGAATGTAATTGGGAACTTCCAGTTATACCCTCTTAACAACTGAATGAAAGTTATGTTAACAACTTCATTTTTCCTATTAGTCTAGTGATGACATGTTGTTGAATGTTTCGATGTTATATCCATTCTCTCCCAAAGTGTTGCCCAAAAATATTGAATATCAATAAAAAAAAATCAAACTAGGCAAATCCAAAATGTAGCCCATACATTTGAAAATAGTAATTCAACTACTTCATGTCCTTTAATGGTCTTATTACAAGGTATAACCACACACATCTTGTCGTAACAATCCAAAACAACAAACAAATAATGTAGCCTTTCCTAGTCAATGGAAACCATCCAACAAAATCCATGGAGATGCTCTCCATTGATGGGTAGAAACAAAGGCAAATAGAATCCAAGTTTCATATTGCTTATCAAGTTTCTAGTACTACAAAGAACCCAGTTGTGTATAAATTTGGAAACTTGCTCTTGCATTTTGGTTAATACAAATGCATCTGTAAGCTTGCTACTATTTTTTGATTGCCAAAATGTCTAGTGTTTCTTGATGTATTGGCCTCCCTTGTTAGTGGAATTTGTCCTTCTCATGGGATGCAAAGCTTTCACAACTTTTAAAATAGTCTATCTTGAAGATGGTGCATGTTCTCCTTAACTTAGTTATTGCAGTTTTATTTTTCAATAGTTAATATGCATCTCCAAAATCAACATGATTCATGTTCTCTTACCAAAAAACTTCCTTAATAAATGGTACTAGTAGTGTTATTATTCCCAAAATTGCAATATTCTTCATGGATGATCTAGACAACATGTCTACAACTTTGTTGGTTGCACCCTTCTTATATTTGATTACAAGATGGAATTGTTGTATAAATCTCATCCACTTGTAATGCCTTACCCATTGCAACTTTGTATGACTTTGCAAATATTAAAGAGGTCGGTGATTGTTGTGAATCATAGTGTACTTCCCTAGTAGGTAAAGTTTCCACTTCTTCACAACTTGAACTTATGTGTAGAGATCTTGATCACAAGGGATATTTCAAAACTTCTATGTGAAACAACCTAGAGTGATAGCATACAAGTCTTCCTCTTTACATGTGTACAATTCCCATGGCATGCACACTTGCAACTATTTCAATCTCAAATGGTTGTTGAAAATTGGGCATTGTCATGACCAGTGCTTGACTGAGTTTTTCTTTTAAATCTTCAAAAGATTTTTTTTTATTTTCTCCCATTGAAATCTATTTCCATGTGTTGACACAACATGAAGCAGAGCAACAATTGTTGAAAATGAAGTAATAAATTTTTTAAATTTTGGGTTTCTCCCATAAAGCTTATTGCCTATGTTAGACTGATAAGAGTGGACCACTTCTTGATGGATTTGATCTTTGTGGGGCCAGTGTTTAGCTCACCTCCACCAATTATAAGTCCAATTTAGACCAAGTACTGTTTTAAAAAATCACATTATTGAGATTTTTTAACATTTTAAGTCTCATCCATGTGTCTAGTACCTGCTTCAAATGTGATATATGATCTTCCCAAGTAGAGATAAATATAATAATATTGTCCAAATACACTATTACAAAGGAGTCTATAAATGGATGCAACACATATTCATCATACATATAAATGTAGTTGGTGCATTACATAAACCAAAATGGATAAGTAACCAATCATACAAGCCTTTTCAAGTTTTGAATGTTGTCTTCCAAGTGTCTTCTACTTCCACTCACACTTGATGTATTCATATTTGAGATCCAATTTAGTGAACTACTTGGCTTATTGCAGTTTCCAACAAGCTGTCACCAATCTCAGACAATGGATAAATATGCTTGATGGTGGTCTTGTTTAAAGCTTTGTAGTCTATACACATATTAATGTAGGTGAATGCCTTCATCAATCACATAGGTTATCCTAGGGAAAGGAACCAATTAAACCTTTCACAATAGAAATTAGTGAATCCTACAATTTATGGTCTGGTCGGCATTCATTGTTTTATGATTTTAATATAAATGCATATTGACACAAATGCAGAATGCAACAATTCTAAGACTAATTTAATCTAGTTTATCCTAGTTGGGAAGTAATAAGAACTGATAGATATGGAATCAATAGAAATAAATAGAAATAGGAAAAATTCATGAATTATAGACTATAAGAATTTCTAGATCACTAATAGCAATTGAGATAAACCTACAATGATAATTGAAAGCTATATCTCCATATCCATTTTGTTAGCACAATGTATTTAAGGTAAGAACATATATTAATAGACATGATTAAGAACATATCATAATCACTTAGTGCTTATTGAGTATCTTCCCTCAATCTACGACAAACATCTTTCCAACATTCAAACCCTGTATCATTCTTGGGGATGTTTTTGTTAAGCCATATATATTGAGATATTACATTTATGTTATTATGTTAGTGTTGTATTTATTGGTTAGCTAGGCCCCTTAATTGTATTTGTACCTTTTGTCTCCTATATATACCATGGCGGCTTAGTTTTAGACATCATATCATCTTGTGCATTTGTTATATTGTAAAAGGAGGTTTCCCCGTCAAAGAGGTTTCTCATTCATTGTCAAGGCATGGAATTACTACTTATTTCTATTTTTAAGCTATTTGGTGCATAACATTTGGTATCAGAGCAAACAGTCCTTGGTTTGACTCCAAAATGAGTCATCTTGCCATTTTTGCTATAATTTTTTCTCTGTGAAGTTTCAAATAGTGAAATTTTCAAGACATTGATAAGAAATATCAAAGTATTTGTGCTAAAATTTTAAAGTTCCGGTTCATTATAATTTCATAGTTATGCTCTATGGGAGTTAGGGTTTTTTTGTTAGTCCATAAACTAGTCTCAAACAAGCGTTCTTTGTAAATAGTCATATATAATTCTAGCAAAATCAAAATTGAGTGCCACTAGTTTCAGTGGAAAGAAAATAGATCATAGCGTTATAGGCCCAAATTTCAGAAGTAGATCCAAAAAAATGGACACGTGGTAGGCCATACAATTTTGTTCTCCTAAAAGAACCAAAATCAATAAGATTTGGGAAAGTTATCATAACTTTCACTTGGAGTTGAAGAGAGGGAATATCATGTTACTACAAGTCAAAATTTTAGATTAAGAGGTACCAAAATTTCAAAGATATATTAGGTGCAAGGTCAACTAGCAAGACAGTCTTCAAATTATAGTTTTTTTTAATCGAAACTGGGTAAATTATATTAATAAAAAACTACAGATAAGCTAAACAACAATGTTACATCATACCGAATGTCTTCAAATTTCAAATAAGATAAACAATTCCATATCATAATATGGAATCTACATGTCTACTCACAAAATTTCTCAGTATTTATTGCTACTATAGATTCTATTAAAAATTGCCTAATATGCTAATAACTTTAAAATACATAAACTTGTCAGAAAATATGGCGGCTTGTGGCCTCTTCGAATCCCATGTTGGTTGGCATAGATTCATGTTTCCCTATCTCCATACCCTCAAGAAGTTGGTACACTGTGTTCCCTTCCTTTGGTTCTTCATGACCTGAGTTTACAAACATCCTCTGATTGGATGCTCCAGATTGAGCATCTTTACGCAAATTGATGACTAGGTTCCTTATCATGTCACATTCAACCTCAAGGATGGAAATTTACTACTTTAGTTGAACCAAAGTACTCATAATAGAAGAAATTTGATAAACTATCTGTTGTTCATTATCATGCACCTTTGATGTAACAGTAAAAATAGAAGTCCTATTACCTAGAATCACTTCCTCATGTGCTCTTAAAACTCTCCTCATTTCTTGCAATTCGATGTAGTCCATGTGTGTTATTACAGAGACAGGGAGCCTCTCTAAAATGGAGTGTTGGAGATAGGTAATCCAACGGAACCATAGTGCCAAACCAACAAGAACACATAGATATTGGTCTAGAGACCGTGATACCTAAACCAAGTTGCTAAATTTTGAGCACAAGTCTTGGAATTTTCATACAAAGTGACAACATTAACAAAGAGATAGTCCACCCCCCCAAAAAAATACATTTCATACAAAAACAGACTAGAGAAACTAAAACACCAAGTACACTAGGTCTATAGATTCTCGAAACTAGAGGCAATAAATAATCTATCTAAAAGGAAAACAAACTTCAAATTCACCAACCCAATAAAAGAGACCAACCTGGAGAGCACGGTTATGGATTCCTAGTGGAAACTAAAAAAGAAAGGAAGCATCCCATAGACCTTCCTGCACCCCACACATGATGTTTCCATAATCCCACCTCGCCTGGGATATAAACCCAACTTATATTTAAATTTCCAATTCTCTGCAAGCATGAGCATGTGTGAGGGGGGCTCAAGTCTCGTCACGTTTATTGTGATGCTTTGGTAATGGGGTTGACATGTGAATGACACATGGCTTATTAAAATAATGTTACTTATCAATGAGATCATGAGGATCACTTAATGTAGTTTGGAAAGCTAATGAACCATTATCCCTTAATACCCCCATTTTTAAACTAATAACTTCATTAGCAAGAGAGTCAGTGTCACTATTTTTCTCCCTTAAGGCATAAAAAAATGATTTTTTAAAAACTTAGTGGCCTCTTGAAAATCTTAAACCAAAATTGATGCAAGCTTGTAATCAATTGGAAGGTATTTTTGGTTCTTCATATGAATGATGATGCTTGAATCTCCTACCACTATGACTGTGTGGATTCGATGATCCAATTTTGTTCTCAATCCTTGTAAAATGCGTATGCTTCAACTTGGTTGTTGGAGGAAATCCCTAGTCCCCGTGCATGGGATAGTTCATATTTTCCTTCGGGGTAGATGAGGATCCCCCTCACGTCTGCCACCCCTGTCTCCAAGTCAGGGTTTTAAAAGGTATGTTAACTTGAATTTAGCATAACTTGTGACTAGAATATCTATTTGGGTGATTCCAAAAATGTGATAAAGAGAAAAAAGAGGAGAATTATTGTTTTCTCACATGGCAAAGGGTTTTGTAAAAATTCCATGCCTATTAAACCTCCAGAGAGTACATCAGTGACACTAGATTGAGTATAAGATATGGAATTTAGGTTGACCAAGGTGGAAGGGATAATGGAAACCATACAACATACAATGGTAAGGAATGTTTAGATCCCAGATATGGAAAGTGAGATTTGTTCCGGAGCAGGATTTGTTCCGAGCCATCCGGCTTAGAGACTCCTAGATAATATGAATAATAGACAGGGGGAGTCTATACGATAGTTGAGACATACCAGAGAACCATCCTTCAAGCAACTTGCAAAATTTGAGTAGACAGATTTAATGCATTTAGTTAGGAAAAGCACAATATGATATATTAATCAGTTGTAGTAGTACTTCATGATAGTACAATGACATATGAGTCAAGATTATGGACAGTTGTGTTGCAGAGTCTTGAACAATATGGACAGATATGGACGTGAAATCAACTTTTCTGAATGGGGAACTTGAAGAAGAATTCTACATTGAAAAACTAGTTCCTAGAGCATAGTACTCTAGACTGGATAAATATCTACAACAGGCAGGGTTCAGAAAAGGAAGTGCAAACAATAACCTCTACATCAAGGAAGTGCAAACAAACACCAGACCAGACATCTG
>CBVK0100189593.1:0-13858 GCA_900067695.1 Picea abies | reverse complement strand
TTTCCAGGTGAAAAATCTCTATGTAATGTTTGTATTTGCCATTGTATCTTTTCTGTTCTTTTTTGAATATCAGTTTGCAGTAGATATTGTACAAGGTTAGAATTTACAAAGCCACACTTTGCAAAGTATACCCGGAGGGTCATTTCTTGTTCGAGTTGCACTTGCACTGGTAAGTTTCTCTAGTGTTGGTTGTTGTAACTATTCTTCCAACTAGTAATAATGGTTTTCTTGCTGATCTCATAGGAACTTTTTTCTAGTGTGTGTTTTGGTCTTCAACGTTAGAAATCTTTAGTGTGTCATTGATATTCTCACACAGTGGAACAACAGGAGCTTTGTCAGTTGTGAAGTCTTTTGGACCTGCTTCTGGTTAACTTGGAGCCACCACTTCCACTGCGAAGGTGAAGACTTGACCAGGAAGGGTCATTTGAGGTGGCCGGGCCACAGGAAACTATACTTGAGCCATATCTAGGAGGAGAACATTCGTTTCTGGAGGGATCAACTATTTATGACCTTGGAGAGGAAGCTCTCGGTCCGTATAAATCTTCGATCACAGACTTGTTGATGCCACTTCTGATACAGATTGCCCCTCTAAGGGTAATGCATCACGAGCATCAGATAATCCTGCAAGCAATGATGGAAGAAAATGCTACTACTTTGTGAGGAAGTCCTCATACTCCCTCTATGGCTACCACAACTGGGGGCATTCCACCTCCTAACTCACCTTCCCAGGTCCAGGCCACTATGGTCTTGACCGCCTCTACCTCAGGTTGTGGTCCGATTCTGTCAATGGTGGCGCTCACTGCACCATTTACGCAGAGGGTGACGGGGCCTCTATTTTCATATGGGATGCCCAACTTTGACATGAACTCAGTCCTTTCCTACTCCACCTATACAAACTTTGGGTATGGGGGCAGGGAGCTCAAACGCTCCTCTGTAAGGGTCCATGGGGGGCACCTCATCGCCTTATAATGCTTTCCCTTACGGTGGGGGTCATATACCTCCATCGTCTCCCTCACTCGGAGACGCTCCTTAGCAAGCCATCTAGCCAACCATGAACTACAACCTATCCGGAGTAGGTACTCAAGGACCTTCTTCTAGTACCACATCAATGGGTTCTTTGTTGTTCTCTTTCTTCAACACATTTGGAAACAACGCATTCTCGTCAGCTGTCTTCTCGGCCGGGGGAAATCTTGGTTTTGGATCACAATATCCTGCATAGGGTACTATTCTTGCATAGGGAGAACACACTTCTCAAGGACCTTGGAATCCATGGTAGGGAAAACTTCCCTTGTCGGGGATATTGACTGGGGGCAACCCCTTACATGGTCAATGGAACCCTGGGCAAGGCTCAGTACCTATGCCCGTAGGATTGGCAGGGGGGAACTCTTTCTAGAACCTTTGGAACACAACGTCGGGAGAAATCCCTTCTTAGCCTTCAACGTCCTATTATGAGAGTCAACTGATGATGTCTCAACCAGCACAACATTTGAATGCTAGCCTGGGCCATGGGTTTTACTAGAATCCAGGCCAACAACCTAACTTTTTCTAGCAACCTGGTTCCAGCTACATCCTAGGCTCCTATCCTCCTTTACATACTCAAAAACCTAAGCTACCGTTTCTGGAAACTTTGCATTTTCCAAACTTGTCAAGATTATTGAATGACCCAATCTGTCATGATCCACGTTGTCATGCTATGCCGACTAAGTTGCCCTTGGACATTCCAAAGTTTGAAGGTAAGCCTAACGAAGATCCAGGCGATCATGTGACCACATTTCACCTATGGTCCTCGTCCAATTATTTGAGGGACGACTCCATCCAGTTGCGTCTGTTTCAACGCACTCTTATTGAGAGTGTCGCGAAATGGTACATCGAGCTTGACCGCTCAAGATACTCTACTTTTGGCAAATTGGCAATGGTTTTCTTAAACAATTTTCAATTACCTATGAGATACAATATCGGCACAGAACTGTTGGTGAACTTTGAGCAGACAAAAGCTGACCATATCTCTGATCACATAGGAGAATGGCAGCACCGAAAGAGTTTGATTAAAGTACTTTTTCCCCCAACATTCCTGTTGGAATGGTTCCTTAAGTATTTGGTACCTCAACTATCCAAGGAAGTAGCAAAGTCAAGAGTTTTTTTGGAGGAAGAAGTGATAATGAGAGCTCAACAGCTAGAGATGATTTACTCTCAGTCTGGTTTGCTTTATGAAGTTTTGCCAGATGCACCATGGTCTATTCTTGATTGACCGCCCATAGCTCGTCACCCAACCGAATAACTATATTTTTGGCATATAAAATAAGGTGTTGGGGTCCCATTCCTAGAAGAATCATGAAAGCAGCGAAACTCTACCCATTTCATAATCACCCCTTGCCCCAAGAATTTGTAGCCACATTGTGAGTTTTGAGCCAGAATTCCCTATTCTATCCTTTTTCCTCCATTACTATCCTAATCCATTTTCTAGAGGGAGCTAAAGAGGAGAAAGATACATGGAAGAAGTTGGAGATTGGTGAAGAGGAGACAAGGATCAGGTTTGAGGAGTAGTCATCGATCTCTTTTTGTAAGTGACTTTGTGAGATTAATATAATGAAGTACTTTTTCCATCCCGCCACATGATGTGTTCAATCTTGATATTTGATTTATATTTTTTTATGACATCTAACCCACTAATTCATATATAGAATGCATGTTCTTAGTTTCTTGTTTGTATTTTGATGAATGCAGGTCGACCTTGGGAGGATATTTGCAGTCGAAGAACAAACAAATGCAAAGGGATCAACACCGGACGCAGAGTTTAAGGTAAGACTACTGGATCCCTATACTTTGTACTTTATACATGAATGTGGGGTATTGTCGGGATAGTTGTTAAAAGTAGGAGACTTTAGACAGTTAGCTCTGCCTACACTTTAGAACCCTAATGTATTTCATAGGGGGGTTTTCCCACTATAGCAACTAGTCTTGTATTTCCTCCTGAGTTGGATTCCACCTCATTCTTTCTCTTCATCATGCAATACAAAACCTTTAAATATCAACACCATAACCATTTTTTTCCACGTGTCTCTCCTATTTCTAGGGGGTTGAAGACCCAGGGTTCTTTCAGAAAATGAAATACACTTCCACACTAATCCTATCAGAAGAGGAGAATAATTTAATCAAGAACACAAATGACACAAACAATCACACAATACACTGAGATTTTACCCTCGAAACCCTTAACCAGGAAAACCAACATTCCTTTGAGCGTTCTTCTATCTCGTTGTCTTATCCAATCAGAATAAAAGGTTACATGTCTAGCCTTGGTCCACACCTAAGACACGATCGACATCATAACCTCTTGCCTGCGCAAGAACAACCTTGTAGCCAATTTGGCTTACATATGCATGACCAAAAACCTATAATTTACAGATGCATTAGAATATTTTGCATTATCCTTTATGACCTTACAACACGCATATTTATAGAATTTACAACAGAAAAAACCCTAAATATTGGCACCCAAAAATGGTTACAGATCCATGCATATCATTGGCTACAAATCCCACAAATCCTGGGATTATGTTATAGTCGACTCCAAGTCGAGTTACCAGTCGATTACCAGTAGGCCTTCATTCGGTCACTATTCTGTCATCTCACGCCCACACTTTGAACTCTTTTCGATTGAATTGCCGTCGATATCTTTGACTTTGACTTTACCCGACCGACTCCCTCGACCTTCGACTTGATTTCAATCCACCTCAAATTCAACCTGTTTTCGATTCACCTCAACCTTCGACTGTCATTCGATTCAGCTCAACTAGACTTTCACTGTAAAGAATATAACAACCCAACAATCTTGATTCACCTCAACTAGACTTTCTTGTCCATTCCCTCTCTGCACCAAAATAATTTTGCAGCAATCACAGACTTGGTCAATGAGTCTGCTATGTTTTCCAATGTGTCTACTTTCTCCAGTAGAACAATGTTACTTTCCACCATATCTCTTGCAAAATGGTATTGTACATTAATTTTCTTAGTCTTTGAATGATAATTAAGGTTATTTTCCATAAATAATACACTTTGATTGTTGCAACTTACCTTCAAAGATCTATGCTCAAACTCGATTCTTGAATACAACATTTTAATCCATATCGTTTCTTTTCTTCCATGAGTGGCTGCCATGTATTCAAATTCTATTGTTGAAAGGCTATAACCACTTATCACTTACTCATCCATATTTTTTCTCCACCGAACATGTTGAATACATATCCGTTGGTCGACCTCTGTCTATCCATATCTCCAGCCCAGTCGACATCGAAAAATCCATGTACATCTAATTTACCACTGTCACCTCCATGTTTTCCTTCATATCATATAGCATAGTCCTTTGTGCCACACAAATACTTGAATACTCTCATGACATTTGTCCAGTGCTCCTTTCCAGGTGTCGACATGTAGTTGCTCAACACTCCCACTACATGAGAAATGTTTGGTTGAGTTCATAACACCACCTACATTATACTACCAACCACACTTTCATAGGGAACACATTCCATGTACTATATTTATTCTTATGTTTTGTGACACTGTTCAGCAGTAAGAGTTTCTCCCACAGGAATTGGAACCTTCATCGGTTTGCAATCCTGCATGTTGAACTGTTTCAGAACTGTTTCAATATACTTAGTTTGATTTAACCATAGATTTATAGTGGCTCAATTTATCTTAATATCCTTTCCCATAATGAAGTTAGTTGCACCGAGATCCTTCATGTTGAACTTGGAGGATAGATGCTTCTTCACCTCCTTTATTGCATCCATGATGTTTCCAATCATCAACATGTCATAGACATACAAAGCTACATTTATGAAATGCCCACCTTCTTCCTTGGAATATATGCAGTGATCAACTTTGCTTCTCACAAATCCAAAACTAAGCATGTATGTGTCAAACTTCCGATACCACATCCTTAGAAATTGCAATAGACCATAAAGGGAGATTTTGAGTTTGCACACCAATTTTTTCTTTCACTTTACTACAAATACTTTAGGATGTTTCATGTAGATTCCTTCTTCCAGGTCCGCATGTAGGAACGTTGTCTTCACATCCATCTATTCTATTTCTAGATTGAATGTTGCATCGATAGACATTAGTACTCTAATGGAAGTTAGTTTTTCAATAGGGGAAAAAATCTCATCGAACGCGACTCCCTCGACTTGGGAATAACCTTTCTCTACCAGTCGAGCTTTTGAACTTCTCGACCTATCATGTTGCATTCATCTTCTTCTTGAACACCCACTTTCTACCAACGGGGTTTCTTACACTAGGTAACTTGACTAAATCCCAAGTCTCATTCTTGTAAAGAATTCCATCTCTTAGACCATGGAATCCTTCCAGAGTTTACCATTTGTCGAGTTGTCTGCCTCACCAAATGACTTGGGCTCATCGTCGATGGTAGTTAGGACAAATGAAGAATGGAAGTTGGGAAGACTATACCTCTCAACTGGTTTTATTATTCTTTTTTACCTCCTTACCACTGGATTCAATTGTTCCACCTATTCCTTGGATTCAGTCAAATCATGTGAACGATCTTCTTCATTCCTCAGTTCAAGCTGCATTGTATCAGGATTATTCTCGGTCTAAACAACTTCCTCAGGCTTGAACTTACATCCAACTTCTCTAAATACCATATCTCGATTGTACATTTTTCTCCTTGATGTAGGATACCAGAGCTTATATCCTTTCATTCCTTCTTTATATCCAATGAAAATACATTTCACTACCTTCTTGTCCATATTTCTCCTCTTTTCTTTGGGAAGATGCACAAACGCATCATAGCCAAATACTTTGAGATGTGCCACAGAAGGATTCTTACCAGACCATACCTCATTTGGATTCATGTCGACTAGTGCTGATGAAGGAGACATATTCACCATATATCTTGTAGTCTCAACTTCCTTCGCCCATAATTCTTATGTGAGCCCAACACCACTGAGCATGATCCTTGCCTTATCCATCAATGTTATGTTCATTCTCTCAGTAAATCCATTTTTCTATGGGGTATATGGTGTGGTATTTTGGCATGCTATGCCACATGTCTTACATAACGGATCAAATTCCTTTCCACAAAATTCACCACCATTGTCGGTTCTCAACACTTCAATCCTCTTCTTTATTTGGTTTTCCATCAGAGATTTAAACTCCTTAAATATATCAAAAACCTATGATTTATTCCTCAAGAAATATATCCTTGTATTCCGGGAAAAATAATCTATGAAGGAGACATAATACAGGGATCCACCAAGTGAAGGAACTTTAACTGAGCCAAAGACACCACTATGAACCATTTCTAGAATCCCATTTTCCCTTGTCACTCTATATCAAAACCTCACCCGACTTTGTTTTCCATATATTTAATATTCACAAAAGTCATATTCTAAACCACATTCAAGAAAACCTTTGACCATACCTTTATTTTTCATAGCTCGAAGTCCTTTTTCTCCAATGTGTCCCATCCTCTCGTGCCATATCCTGGTCGGGTTGATTTCACCATGTCTTGTCGAGTTGATTTGAACTGATTTAGATCAATACGAGTCAATTTGTGTCAACATCGATTCAATTCGAGTCACAGTTGAGTCGATTTCAAGAGAAACAATGATGTTGCATCGAGTCGAGTCAAAATTCCCTAACATCCTGTACAGGGTACCCATTTGAACTACTTTCATTAATACCATTGCACCTCTGACCATCTTGCATGAATCCTTATGAAACAAGGTATGCACACCTAGATCACTCATATTGCTGATAGATATCAGGTTTCTTGCCAAACTCAGAATGTGTAGCAAACCTTGAAGGGTTATTTCCCTCCCATCATGTAGTGTCAGTCAGACTCTTCCTCGTTCAAAAATTCTAGTTGTTGAGTAGTCTCCCAAGAACAAATCACCCCCATCATATATTTTATATTCACATAACCATTATTTATGTGGTTTCATATGATAGGATGCTCCTGAGTCGATCAACCAAACATCTTGATCTAACTGTGAACTGGTTGACGCCAGGTACACATCACCTCCTTTCTCCAAGGTTGTATTTTTCTCAGACAACTACTTCTCATCAGATCCAACACTTAATTCTATTACGTTCAACTTAAAGTCCTTTTTATAATGCCCATATTACCGCATTTCCAACATCTTCGTGTCAACTGAACCAAGGATTTAGATCTACCCTTTGACTTTAAATTTCTACTAGAGAATCTTCCTTTATCTCTATCTATCGGTCGACCTCTCACTACTAGAGAATCTCTGGTCGATCCTTCTATGTTCTTCCTTCTCATTTCTTCCAGTAGTAGAGAAGCAACCACATCCTCTAGTGCTAGTGTGGTTGTATTACTCCCAAGATCCACAACTAATCTATCCCAAGAGTCTGGAAAAGAACATAATAGGCTGATACACTTCTCCTCATCAATGATATTAATATCCACAGATGATAATTATCTTAACACAATATTAAAATCATTTAAATGCTCATTCACAAAACTTCCATCACTCATCCTTAGAAGATACAATTTCTTTCTGAGAAACAACTTATTTACCAGAGATTTAGACTGGTATAAGCTTCCCATATTGTCCCATAGTTTCTTGGATGAATCTTCACCTGATACATTCAACAACACCGAATCTGCAAGACAAAGACGAATCATACTTCTTTCTCTTATTTTGATTTTCTCCCACTCTTCCATTGACATGTCTATCGGCTGGGTACCTGGACAGACCATTTTCTATTGTTCTCGATCTACAAAAAGATCTTCCATTTTAAGATTCCAAAGCTCAAAATTATGGCCATTGAATTTTTCAATATCTATTCTGGAATTGCTCTCCATTCTTTACCATGATCTTTAACACAATTTATGAATTACAACTCTTACTGTACCTAGGGTTTAGTTTTTATATTCAAGATTTGAAAATGAAGATTTGATATAATCACCAAATAATAACGTCGCTCTGATAACTCGCTTGTCAGGAAATACCTAATAACTGATACCACATGTTAGGAATCGAAAGACACTTCCACACTAATCCTAGTAGAAGAGAATAAGAATTTAATCAAGAATGCAAATGACAGGAAAAATCACAAAGTACATCCAGATTTTACCCTAGAAACCCTTAATCGGGAAAACCAACATTCCTTTGAGCATTTTTCTCTCTTGCTGTATTATTCTATTAGAATAAAAGGTTACATGTCTAACCTTGGTCCACACCCAATACATAATCAACATCATACCCTCTTTCCTTTTCAAGAACAACCCTGTAGCTAATTCAACTTACATATGCATGAACAACAACCTAGGATTTACACATGCATTAGCCTTTATGGCATTAAAACACACCTCTTTATAGGATTTACAACAAGAAAAAACCCTAAATATTGGCACCCAAAAATGGTTACAGATCCACGCAGATCATTGTCTACAAATCCCACAAATCCTGAGATGTTGTTACAGTCGACTCCAAGTTGGGTTACCAGTCAACTATCGGTCGTCCTTCATTCAGTATCTAGTCAATCGTCTCATGCCCACACTTCGACCTCTTTTTGGTTGACTTGTCATAGATATATTTCACTCTGACTTTACCTGGTCGATTCCCTCAACCTTTGACTTGCTATCGATCCACCTTGAACTTCGACTGTCAGTCGATTCACCTCGACTAAAATTTCACTGCAAATAATATAACAACCCAACAGGTTCATCAATATTTGAACAAAAAAACCCCAAGAAGTCATCATATTCAATATTTAGTCGAGGACCAAAGAAGGTCTCACCTAATATTCCATGAGAATCATAGAGACCATTTAGTCTTGTGTTAGATGCGAAGGGACCATGTATATAAGGAAACCTATCGAGCATACATCCATCCATTCATGTGTAATAAAATATAGAGTAATAATCATTAACCATTAATACATATATTCATTCGAATCAGAATACACATAACATATTATAGAACGAAAAGGAAATTGTAATATATTTATTAGCTTCCAAAATTCATACAAAGACAAACTCATATCTCATAGAACTACGCTATGCGGTTTATTCTATTTTCTTCCTTCCTACACTAATCTGACTCTATTACAGACTCTTACAAAAATCGTAAAAAACTTGGATGAAACTGGACATGGAACTCTCGCTTTTTGTTCCAATCGATTTTCTTTCACAAGCATGCATTCTCTATTCCAATGCTTTTCTTCTCCGTACTTACTCTCCTATACGTTCTTCTCTAGTCCTTTGCTCCATGCTCTTGAGTGAACACCATATCCACATCCTCTTCCTTCCCACATACATCCCTTGAATCTTCCTTGAGCGTGGAAATCCTAACTAACTTTCCAACTCATCTATACCTTTTCCCATGATCATTCAGGTTGTTATAGTTTTCAAGTACAAAATATTCCCAAATATATGCTCAAACTCTCTGCATGCGGTCTTCTTGATTCCTTGTGTGCAATTCAAAACTAGGTTGGTGCATGCAATCTTACTTTGGTTGGCACTGATACTGATACTTTCTTGCATTGTGTAGTGTATATTCATGAGTGCATGTGTATAATTGACTTGTGGTGCATGCATGCAACTTCCCCAAAACTTTGGGTGCCAACAATAATTCAAGTAGGGAAGATAGTGATAGAAGTTTGTTTATGGATGACTTTTATAGGTTATGTTTCTTGTGCTATTGGTTTATGGGTAACTCGGATATGGCTATACTCGAAAATATCCATAATCAACAAATGGATCATTAGGTGAAATTTGAGGTCTAAAATGGGCATCCTAAGGAAAATAATAAAGTAATAGCTAAAATAATAAACTAAGAGTTATGAATTTTCGAAGGAAAAAAAAAGAAAACTACTTTTTTAATCATATGTTTGACTTATTTCCTTATTTGTTTACTCAAATTTCAAGTGTGGCCACTCAATGGATGTGAAATTAAATTCTGCATCTAATGAGTACCCACTTTTCATAATTTTTATAGACCCACAGTTGATAAACTGAGAATACAAGAAACAACATGTTTCTTGAAAATAAACACATTTTTTCATGTATTTTGAGTTTATCTCATTGTGTGTCTATCAAAATCATGTAGAGTGGGTACTCATTGGATGTGAAATTTAATCCTGCATCCAACAAGTTCCTACATTTGAAATTTGGGTAAACCTATAAAGAGACAAGTAAAAAATATGATTAAAAAAAGTGGTTTTGTTCCTTTCCCACCAAAAATATTTACCCTTATTTACCCTTATGGTTGAAATCATCATCTTGAATCCTATTGGTTCTTTTAAAGTTGATTTCGATAGTACCTTTTTTGTTTTGAGGCCCATTTTTTAACTCAAAATTCCCCTAGTGGTCAATTAGCTACATTCAGGGATTCAAACAGGCCAAATGCTAGATCCAACCATGATTGCTCGATTTTTAGTTTAAGAAGAACAAGAACTTGAAATTCTAGTTCTAAGATTGGAATATCAAACATACTAACTACCCATACTCATAGTGGATAAGACAAGTAATTATATACACAAGACAAAATTCATTGGATCAATGATTATTTTCTATTTTTAACTTAGCTTTGTAATTTCCTCAAGTGTTGGAAATTGAATGATAGAACTAATTACAAGCATATAATTAGATTGGAAACATTTATTAGACAACTAGTACTTGTAAGTGCAGTGTTTGAATTTTTAATTATTATGATTGTATTCCAAAAACTGTGTTATACTTTGCTAAAGTATAAACATTGGAAATATATATGTAGCTACATGACATGATAGATGATAAAAAATATTTAAACAAATTGAATACAATATAATATGAATTATCTTAGAGTTATCTATATGTCTATGCCAGATGATCAATTTCTTGTGGCATGGGTTCTTATCATACACACAGGGCCTTCACTAAGATAACCTATGACATAACATATGTGTTCATGTGATATTAAAGAATACCCCTATTTTAACTAAATATTGTTAAATAAATCCCAAAATGATTTTTCTAAAACGTCCTCCCAATACATCTTTCCAATTAAAAATTCTCTATTTTTACTAGATATCCCTAGGTTTTACTAGACGCCCATTTTTATAACCCCCCTATACTCTACATTTCTTCCCCTCCCCTCAATACTTATAATATATTGACTTAATTTTTCACAAATTTAAAACCGCTTTTATGAATGAATGTGATACGATATTGGTCAACAAGGTGAAGCCTCCACGATCGTACATAGACTTAGTTTCCTAATATATCAATATGCCACCAATATTTTTTATCCGTGGCTTTTGCAAATGTCCATCTCTACAATAAAAGGCTTTCATGATGCCAAACAATAAAAAGTGTGTAGTATGAGATAATACGTATCGTCATGATGTTATTCTTGAGTACATGAAAAATTATATAAGCATCGCTTAATTCTTGAAGTATAAAATAGTAAATATAGTGTCCCTATTGAATATGAAAATATTGTTCAATCGATTGGATATCTATCCACATTCAAAAGGAAAATTGAATATAGTTAAGTACCATGATTTACGTTTCCTTCAAAATTAATAGGATTGAAGAGAAAAATAAGGGTCACATGACTCGTATATATGTTAAGTGGAAAATGTGAACGAGTTGTAATGTTGATTACTAACCATTAAATCTCCTGAAAGAATCTTAGTTGTGATTCCCATTCAAGTCTTTAGGTGAAATGGAATTCTAGATTGTCCTTCAAGGCCATGTTGAAATGATGTATCCTTATTATAAGGAGCACATGCACTATCCTTCAAAATTTCTGTTATGATTATATAGTTGAATATTGCATAATAAGAAGAGAGATACATGTTACGAGCGAAAAACTCTCTATGGCCAAGGGTAAACCACAACAGACAGGTATGACTGCAGAAATCAACTCAATTCCAACATATGCTATATAAATTAATGTGCAAGATAAGAAAGATGCCTACCTCGATCCAACATTTGATGATGTTCCACCATTGAGCACTTCAACCCAAAGCTTTATACCTGTAATAAGTTCTTAAAAAACAAGCAGAGAAAATATATAGTGATGATATAAAGGGGTTAGCACATTAGATAGCATAATCCATCAATACACATTACAAACATGCCCATGGATAATAATCATACATTTGCAATATACCAATAGGACAGGAAATGAGTATTTCTATTAATAATTGACCAGTAGAAGTGACAACATTACAAACTTTTGTGTCGGCATGGTTTGAAACCAAGAAACCAAGTTCCTTCGAACTGGGCCTCCACCACTTCAATCCTCCACCAAAGGCAAGCTCACAAGAGAGAGTCAATGAGGTTGTCTCAATAATAGGGAGAGAGCTTGGGGGATGAACACTATGTTCAGACTTGAGGGACAAAGGGATGCAGACTCAATATGAAGTAATTTCTCCATAGTAACGTTTCTCTCAAAGTTGAATGCTTTCTCGAAATTGTGCTTTTATAGCCTTCAGAATAAAACTGAAGGGCCGATTTGGAACGTTTCCAGTATGTGGAAGGCCAAGGATCAGAGATATTTTGTCTTGACATGGAAACCCGACCTCATTTTTGTATTTTCTGGCACAAATCCTGATGTATGAAGGCTGTAGTGTAGAAACCAATGTATACACATCTTGCATAACTGATAGGGAGCGTATATGTGGAAAAATGTATATTTTTGGCTCCGGATTCATCAAAAAGGATGACAAGTCTGCATAGGGAAATGGAGAAAGGTCCTTTGTGCAAGATAGCAACGGTGAGGCAAATCTCGCTATAACAGATGCCCCCTAATATTTGAGATCAAAAGAGTATCTGCGATGGTTGAAATACATTATAAATAACCCAGAAGTGGAGTGGTAGAGAACCAGCTGGATGAGCTCAATTGCTTATTACATTTGTACTAACTTTTCATACATGGTTGCCAAGAATACAATGCAGATCCATGTGGAAAATATACCAAACAAGTGTTCATGGACATGAATAGGAAAATACAAATGCGGTTGTATGCCAAAAGTTGTCATAGTCACAAACAAGGCCCAGTGAAACTAGTCTCAAAATCAATCTGAAGATATATGTATACCATGAAGTACAATCTGATCTCCCATGATCACTAAAGTCGAACATGTGCTGGTATAATGAGAGAGAAGTAACAACTAAGGAAAACTACAACCACATAGTGATGTCTTCAAGTATTCTACACAATCTACCAAGGTGCAAGTCTACATCATGTGAAAAAGGGAGTTGAAGTCAAACATGATGAGACATTGTTTGATTACCGGTCATTGAGGTATACCGTTAACAAATGCGAGACAACCTACCAATAATGAAAGTAGATATCAAGGCATCGAGTACATTTCTACAAGTGAGAATAAAGGAGTTGGTGTCGAACACTTGAGAAATCCATTGATCAGGAGACATTGATGTATTCCCATCTGTCAATGGTGAGAGAGGCTTCCACTACTGACTGTAAGCCTTAAGGCACTCATGAAACTCTAGGTCCCATATCCATAATAAATGAGCCGAAGTCGATGGAAAGAGACATGCTGAAAGGAGAGAATTAAGGCATCTCTCATCGGTTAGCATGAGGAATAAAGAAAGAGCTTCATGATTTGGTGGAGATCGAATGAAGAACATGTTCACGAACCAACGACCCTGTGCATCTTTCGCATGTACCAACTACAAGTGGTATTGTTATCCACATTTTTGGTTATCAAGATGATGACATGATAATGACATGGTGATGGAAGATCTAACTCTTCATAAAGATCATTTTCAAGAAGAAAGTTACACTTGTCATTTTCTCAAATTCACATTTTTGGGAATAGTACGCAGGCTGCTTATGTCTCTATTGCGGGAATC
>CBVK0100189592.1:0-13858 GCA_900067695.1 Picea abies | reverse complement strand
CTTCCGATCTCACCTCCTTATTGGATGGTTTCTCTAGTTATAACCAAGTGTTGGTTGTTGATCAAGATAGGTTACAGACTTCATTTCAAACCAAGTGGAGAACATTTGCATAGAAATTAATCTAAAATTAATTCCTTTGGGATTGATAAATGTAGGGGATACCTTCCAAAGAGCCATGGATATTACCTTTAGAGGCCTAATTAATCACAATGTAGTGGTATATATAAATTATGTCACTATATATTCCAATATGAAATGTGAGCATCTTTATCATCTCAATCAAATATTTGAAACATGTAAGAAGTATGGGATTCTATTGAATCCTTATTTTAACAATTATTTATTCTTTTGTACATTCACATCCGATCACTTCCTAGCTATTGTGCACACCTAAAAGGATGGGAAAGGGAATGAATTTCCTATTTCATTTATGAGCATGGTCTTGCAAGGTGTTCAACTAAGTTTCCCAACAATTGACAAGAAATAATTCATTGTATTTAAATTCGTTAAACAATTTGAACCTTATATTCTAGAAAGTCAAATCATCATGATAGTCCCACACTAAGTTATTAGGGAACTCTTCATTTAAAAAGAATTTGGTGAAGAGGAAACTAGGTGACCATTATTTAGGAGTACAATATAGAATTCAAACCAACGACCATGGTTTGAGGCCAAGGACTTTTCAAATTGGAAACCAAAGCACAAGATCAAGTTACTACATCTGAAACAAGATAAAAAAATTAAATTTTATGTTCATATCAATGATGTCCTCTATGTCCAAACGAGTGTTGATCCATGATGTTGTTATTTGAAACTTTATTTACACAATGGATCATGTCCTAGTTGTTCAGATTCAAGGAATAAAAGAGATTTGAGACCAAAATATGCTCAATCTCATCTCATTGATGGTATTTTTTTCCAAAATTATTATGATTGAGTACAACTTAGATTCTTGGAAAAGGACAATGGTGAATGAGTTTTAAAGGATATGCAAGATTTGGACCAATTGGTAGGCATTTTTCATGAGATGCCACAATGCATAAGATATTGAGAGATGGTTACTACTATCCCACACTATTCAAGGATAAACCTGAGAGTTATCAATTATGTACCAGAGAATAAAAGAAGGCCTCAATACCTCTATAGCTATTAACCATTAAAGAACCCTTTCAACAATTGGGACTAGATATCATTGGATGGATCAGCCATAATTCCTCAAAACAACACAAACATATCCTTACTACTGTATATTACTTCAAAAGGTGGGTTGAAGTTGTACCACTTACATAGGTAAATGAAGTTGTTGTAATTTTTTTCATGGAACATCATTTAATTACCAAGTTTGGTGTCCCTTCCATGTTTGTTTTCAATAATTATACATATTTTATTAATTTAATTTGACATGATTTGTCTTAGAAAAGGGGATCATTTTACGGTACTCTACTTCATACTATCCCCGAGAAAATGGTGTAGTTGGACTCATGAATAAAAATCTAATCAAAATTATGAAGAAAATGGATATCGATTTTCATAAAAAATGGCACAACATTGATCGAGATTGGATGATTATATTATTTTTCATCTATCTCGATTCTTTTGGAGCCGAAAAAAATTGGGGCAATAATCTTGCAAGGTCATCTTAATGGGAGGTCCCAATTTGGAAAGTTGGGGTTTGAAACCTTTTGGATCCATTTTGAGGCATCAAATGGCATTTTGGGGGGTAAAAAATTTCCCACCTAAAGCTAGGACCCTATGAAATTATTCTACACATCAATACCTTTCCAACAGTGAAAAAATAACATCAATCAGAGCTTGTACAGAAAATTTATGAATCCCGCATGAAGTTGACTAATCGTGTTGACCACCATGGTATGCGTCAACCCCCATTATTCATGCATATTGGGCTAGCCACATGAGAAATTTCAAGAATATTCTATAAGGTACAAAACCTTATCACAACTAAGGCTTGGGGAAGCCAAAACCCTAACTCTAGATGACTATCAAACAATGTTAAATATGAGGCCACTAGGAGGAGAAGAGGGTCCATTCTATGAATTATTGTGTTTTGTTCCATAGTAGATAAGAAAAACAGGGACTCGAAAAATTAGAAATCATAACAGAGGGGGTTAATGTTTTGTAGTAGCCTAACATGCCACACTTTGTCTCGATAGAGAGTTCCCTCTCCTTTGTACTTGAATTATTGTGATTTTTTTTATTGTTATCTATTTTTTTCATTTGAGATATTTCTTGCATAAGAAGAAAATCAATAACTAAATATTCTGGAATCTAAAGGAATTTAACCTTCATAGTGTAGATTTAAGTTTGATGTATCAAATATATTGTGACAAACTGTCCTAGTAGAATATTCATGCCAACAATTTACATATCAAACACACTTCCTAATGCCCTATGGGTAGACATAGATACTCCCAAGGATGCCTTAGTACCTCTCATTTCTTTCCTTTTTATGGCAAGGAATCCATTCTCCCTTGAATAGTATCCTTCCTTCCTTACATCTTTCTTGATCATCTCAAGGAAAAATATCTACCACTATTCAATACCAAATTAATACCCTATTGTATTTAGAAGAGAAGAGAGAGAAAGATAAAAAAAAAAAATTGTTTACGAAACAAATTTTAAATGGTGGTTTGACAAGTTTTCATCCAGATTTCCAAGTTAGAGATCTAGAAATTAAATGGAATAAATTAAATGAGCCTGAAGGGAAACATACAAATTTTCAATAGCTTTGGTTGAGACCATTTGAGATTGTAGAATTTTTTTTCCTTGGAACATAGATATTACAAAATATGGATGGAGAAATTGAAACTCTCCCTATTAATGGCCATATTTTGAAACAAATTTTCAGTTTATTTCCCTTTAAGTAAGCTAGTCTGTACATAATATATTTGTATTTTTGTTTTATTCTTTAGTGATTTAATTTTTAGATTTTCCTAATAATTTTCATTTAATTTTGTTGCATTAGTTGTGAGTTTTAATTTTCCATATTACATTTGATCACAATTTTCCAAAAGTTTACTTGCTCATATGATGATCAATTATTTAAATGTTTCTTTATATTTGATTGAACATTATGAATTTTAATGGAAATTTTTTGATCTTAGTAAATTTACCACATTCTTACTAACCATCATTAAAATACAAGATCTATTAACCAAGTACTATTAAAGTTTCTTGACACCCAAAATAGTGGTGGAACTCATAGCTTTCCAAGGTATGAACTTTTGAAGACTCTTACATCATCGATGTTAGTAATGAAGTAGTTTACTAAAGGATTCCATCCACTCACACTAAATAAGTTACCATGTGTAAGGTGACTTGTGATACATCCAAAGTTAAATATTTATAGGGAAATTTTTTATCATACAAGCATGGCTAATCCTTTCCTAAAAATATGTATCATCCATATAAAATTTTAAAGAAGTTATATATATAGGATTGGAAAAATAAATTTAGTACATTTTTGGAACCGTTTCTATTGAGACTATGGACGCTCACTCCAAGCACAACAAGGATAGTTATAATAAAGTGATTCCACTAATAATAAGGTGATTCCACTAGGGATATGAATACTCGTAGACAATGGAGAAACACCATAGAGATTTTAAATAACCCATCTACAAAAATATTAACCCTGTCTTAAAAAATTCTATGACTATGACCATAACCTTAAGCATTATACTATGCCATAAAGAAATGAATATCATTAAAAACATTCTCTTCTATTTGCTCGTGAATTGTTGCAATTATGGAATAAGACTATTTGAGATTAAATTCTAAGGAAGTAATTGGGGACTCATGTTGTGAGGATAAGGAACTTTGAATTTAAATTTAAGCGTTTAGTTTTAGTCGACAACTAGATGGCAAATAATAGAGAATTTTTGTCTCCACCCAATGTTTTTCCACTTGTTAAGGCCTTAACACTCCTTAAATCTTTTGAACTTTGGGACCATTCTTTTCAATTATGGATAACTGGTGATTTGATCCAAGCCCAACTTTGAATTCAATTTAATTCATGTACTCACTCTTTCCTAATACATGATTTCTTATGTCACTTTCTCATTTTGCATTATGATTGGATTTCCTCTGGAAAAATCATCAATTAATGTCTAGAAATAAAAGTGTCCTTCAAGATATTGGGTTTTCACACGGCTACACAATTCAATATGCACCAAACCTAATGGTTCCTTTGCCTTGTAAGATGCACTAGATGGAAATTTGTTCCTGTGTTGTTCTCCCAATATACAACTCTCACAAGCGTTGATTGATTAATGTATGATTGGTAGGCCTTTAACCAACTACTTTTCTTGCAACCAATTTAGTGCTCCAAAATGCAAGTGACCAAATCTCAAATGCCAAATCCATGAATGATCTAGACTGGTTACTTTATGGGAAAATGAAGTTGAATTATTGACATTTGTGAGAGTCAAAGGATACATCATATTCTTGGTCATTTAAACACTATAACCATTTTGGTTAAGTTGACCAAAACTCATAAAGTTATTTTTTAATCCTTGGATTAAATAGATATTTGAAACACTTTTATTTTCACCTTGTTTAGTACATACACTAACTATACCCTTACCAACAACATTAACAACCTCGTCATCACCTAATTTGACTTCAATATTAATAGAGTTATCCAGGCCTACAAACGGATTTCCATTTTTAGTCATATGGTTACTGCAACCACTATCTAGCAATCAAAGGTCTTTGTTATTCTTTTGGGAAACATCACAAGTAATAAACATAGACTCAGAAGTACTTTCATAGATATTTCTAATTTTTTTTTGGTTTTTATTTAAATTTGCATGCCTTTTCCTACATTCATTATCATAACTCCCATGTTTTTTACAATAATAGCATTTAGATTTAGATTTGTCACGACATCTTGTTTTCTAATGGACTTTTCCATCCCCCCTTAAGCTATGAGAGTTATGTCGTGGCATATCTCCTTGATTTGAGATTGAATTGCCATCACTTTGTGAGTTGACTCTATTATATCTTCCCCTGGCTCTAGTGTTCCTTCCTCTGCCTCTTATGATATATGCCTATGATATGAAATCATTATCCAAGGAATCATCATCCATGTTCATCCTTGTATCATCAGATAGAAGGGATCTCATGAGCTCATCTATCAAAATTTGTGCTAGAATCTTCAATTCTTCAATGGAAACAACTACAACATTAAATTTGACTAGAAGGCTCCTCAAAACCTTCTCAACAACTTTCTAGTTTGTTATATCTTCACCATGTGTTCTTAACTAGTTTACTACATTCATCATTTGAGTTATAAACTTATCAAAATACTCATAATCCTTCATATTTAGATTCTCAAAACTCCTCCTAAGAGTTTGCAACTTAGTTTTTTATTTATTTGGTTTGTTACTTGATAGGAAATATCTAAAATGTCATGCTTGCTTAGCATAATTTGTTTGGAAAAATTGGGTATTCTAATCCTTGTTGAATAAGCCATAGTTCCTTTGAATCCTTCTTTCTATTTTCAATTAGTTGAGCTCTTTGAGGATAAGTGGATAGAACCATTCCTTTTCCTAGTTGAAATTCTGCCCAAAATTTAGTAGGAATTTTGCTAGAAGTTATAGTTCAACCTCATCGATGAAAACTTTTCTCATATAGGTTTAAGTTATCTTCTTAAAAACAAATAAATAAAATACTCTTTCCAAGGATTGAGTTTATCCACAAATCAACTTTCTTGAAATTAATTGAGAGCCTAAGTTTGGATTCCAATGAACAAAAACTAATGGATGTGAATTCCTATGTCATTTTAGGAAGTGAATGAGATTTTTAAATAGAGGATAAAAGATTTAGAAAGTTGATTTAATTTGTTTTTAAAACTCTTATAATGTACCCAACAATTTAGGTTTTTGAAAGTTTTTGTTCCTTGTTCCAAAAACAAAAAGACCTCATACACCAATTTAATTTCTAGCTTGACCATAACCTTACAACTAAATTATTATTATAAATATGAAAAACCAAAATATTCTTATCCTCTAAGAATTGTTGTTGGAACATTAAGGTATGTCTAGATTTCTTATTCTTAAGAGTACTCGAGAATAAGAAGGCCCATATGTGAGGTTCATATACCACCCTAATATGAATTAGGGTCCCTCTAAGGGTGTCAAGGAAGATTATCAGGGCCCTAAAGCCCTAATTGGAACCGGACAAAATTTCATTCGCCGTCAAATGCGGGATCCTCGTGGCCGACAACGACAAAGCAATTGAAGGATAAACAAAAAGTAACCTAAACGTATATATATCACCAATCATCGTGATAGGAAGGAGCACACAGTCCACGCCCAGTGATTTAAACAGATAACAGATGGATAAAATCGCAGCATTAGTGCATGCTCGCGCATCTTCTTCATCGCCATCGACTCAAATGATGAGGGAAGAAGAGAAGACTGGTGGCCGAGACAGCGAGCAGCAGCAGGAGGGCATTGAAATTAGTTGGGTATCAATTCAGGCTAATCTTATGGCGTCAAGTACGCATGGCCTGGGTAAAACTGTGTTCCGTACCAGTGCTCGGCTAGAGTGGGGAGGTATGGTGTATAAAATTTGCATAGAGTGTGATACCAAGACTACCCAGGCCTGGGAAATGGTGATCAAGGTTGGTACTCGAGTGGCCGTGCGAGCGAAACATTTGGTATGGAATTTTAGGGGAATTGAGAAGTTTTATGTCGATTACAGTCCTCATCGAGCTTATTTCGACGTACTGTGGGATGCGCATGACTGGCTTTACCGCCATGGGCAGACTGCAACCTTTTTGTTTAAGAAGGTTAAAGATACCTCGTCTCCTTCTCATGCATCCGGCTATTTCAATCCCTCCTATTCGCCTTCGGATATTCTCGTCCATGCGTGGAAACTTCGCTGACATGTGATAATTGCTTTATTTTGTTTTGTAAGGAATATGAAATCGATAGCAAGTAGACTATCATAGTCCCAAAGTGGTTGGTGAATGTCAAAAGGCTTTTTCCTGGACAGTTGAAACTTATATAGAGTTGAGGAAATCTAAAAGTTAATTTTAAATGTGATAATTTCAAAGGGCAATCATATAGTGGTACAGTAATTTCTTAATATGATTAGGTAAATGTTAAAATGTAAACAGGTTAACTGATGCATTAAAAAATACAAGTTATGAAGAGTAAATCACATTCATTGATTTGGGAGGATGACTAAGAATATGTGAGCGTCTTCAATTGTTAGTCATAGATTATAATTTTAGATTAAAAGGTGATTAATTGTGTCCATGGTCCTATTATTTTTTCCTTTGTGTGTAAACTTTCCTAATCTCTTCTCATATAAGTATCAATCATGGTTTATATATACATCTTAAAAAAATTAATAAATATGCAATTTTTTTTTGGTTTCATTGACTTAAATTTCCTAATGTTTTCCCATACATATATGAATGATTGTTTATATATACAGTTTCAAATAGGTTTTGTGATATATCCAAAGTAATGTATATTTTATGAATTCACATATGTATAGGTGATTTATTCACAAGTTCAAATCGAGAGAGGAGTAAGGTTTGTATACCTCAATAGACTTACCAGTGTCATTGTCATTATCATTATTATTATCAATATCAATATAAGGTTATGGTATTTAGATCTTTGTATCATTATCAATATGTTTTTATATATCTTACAGTCTAATATGTTTTTATATATTTTCAATATTTGTTTTAGTTGTTTTTATATATCTTTAATCTATTTTATTTGCGATAATGAAATTTATTATGAATTAATGTTGAATTATATTATAGATTATAATTTTTATTTATTACATATATTGTAAATTTCTTTAAAATTAACATATAATGAATCTAAAAAAATGATCTTTTAGGATGAGAAAAAACATTATAATTAGAGTACTACAATATTGTGGTATATAAGATAATCTTACACAAGTTAAATTGGCAGGTTCTTCAAAGTTCGTATTAAAGAGTCATTTATAATACCTACAATTAAATATTCAAATAAATTCAAGAACCTAAAATGTTAACCCTGATCCCCTCATTACTCCTCTCACTCTTAATGGGTGGCCAACTTAGTTCGAGATCGAAATAAAATTGGATAAATATTTGTGGACTTTAGAAATACAACTAGAGAATATGAGAAAGATAATTATATTGTTCTTACAATGGAACAAATTCTACAACACATGTTATAACCAAGTGTTGGTTGTTGATCAAGATAGATTAGAGATTTCATTTCAAAACAAGTGGAGAGCATTTGCATAGAAATTAATTCCTTTGGGATTGATAAATGCAGGGGATACCTTCCAAAGAGCCAGGGATATTACCTTTAGAATCCTAATTAATCACAATGTAGTGGTATATCTAAATAATGTCACTATATATTCCAAGATGAATTCTGCATCTTTAACTTCTCAATCAAATATTTGAAACATGTAAGAAGTATGGGATTCTATTGAATTCGGATTTTAACAATTATTTATTCTTGTGTACATTCACATCCGATCACTTCCTAGATATTGTGCACACCCAGAAGGATGGGAAATGGAATGGATTTCCTATTTCATTTATGAGCATGGTCTTGCAAGGTGTTCAACTAAATTTCCCAACAATTGACAGAAATAATGCATTGTATTTAAAGTCGTCAAACAATTTAAACCTTATATTCTAAAAAGTCACACCATCATGATAGTCCCACACTAAGTTATTAGGGCACTCCTCATTCAAAAAGAATTTGGTGAAGAGGAAACTAGATGACCACTATTTAGGAGTACAATATAGAATTCAAACTAACGACCATGGTTTGAGGCCATGGACTTTGCAAATTGGAAACTAAAGCACAAGATCAAGTTGCTACATATGAAGCAAGATCAGAAAATTAAATTTTATGTTCATGTCAATGATGTCCTCTATGTCCAAATGAGTGTTGATCCATGATGTTGTTATTTGAAACTTTATCTACACAATGGATCATGTCCTAGTTGTTCATATTCAATGAATATAAGAGATTTGAGACGGAAATGTTTTCAATATCATCTCATTAATGGTATTATTTTCCAAAATGATTATGATGGAGTACAACTGAGATGCATGGAAAAGGACTATGGTGAATGAGTTTTAAAGTATATGCATGATATGGACCAATTGGTAGACATTTCTCATTAGATGCCACAATGAATAATATATTCAGAGAGGGCTACTGCTATCCCACACTATTCAAGGATACACCCTCGTATGTCAAAAACCTGAGAGTCTCGAGAGTTCTTAATTATGTACCAGAGAATAAAAAAAGGCCTCAATACCTCTATAGCTATTCACCGTTGAAGAACCATTGGGATTAGATATCATTGGATAGAACAACCATAATTTCTCAAAACAACACAAGCATATCCTTACAACTGTATATTACTTCACAAGGTGGGTTGAAGTTGTACCACTTACACAGTTAAATGAAGTTGTTGTAATTTTTTTCATGGAACATCATCTAATTACCAAGTTTGGTGTCCCTTCCATGTTTGTTTTCAATAATATACATATTTTATTAATTTAATTTGAATGGATTTGTCTTAGAAAAGGGGATCATTTTATGGTACTCGCTTCATACTATCCCCCAGAAAATGGTGTAGTTGGACTCATGAATAAAAATCTAATAAAAATTATGAAGAAAATGGATATCAATTATCATAAAAAATGGCACAACATTGATCGAGAGTGGAAAAAAATTGGGGCAATCATATTGCAAGGTCATCTTAATGGTAGGTCCCAATTTCAAAAATTAGGGTTTGAAACCTTTTGGATATATTTTGAGGCATCAAATGACATTTTTGGGGGTCAAAAATTTCCCACCTAAAGCTAGGACCCTATGACATTATTCTACACATCAATACCTTTCCAACTGTGAAAAAATAACCTAAGCAATATTTATGCATCCCACATGAAGTTGACTTATCATGTTGACCACCATGGTACGAGAGGATGCCACGTCAACCCCCATTATTCATGCATATTGGGCGAGGCACATGAAAAATTTCAAGAAAATTCTATAAAGTACAAAACCTTATCACAACTAAGGCTTGGGGAAGCCAAAACCCTAACCCTAGATGACTATTGGGCAATGAGGTCACTAGGAGGAGAAGGGGTTCCATTCTATGTTATTGTGTTTTGTTCCATAGTAGAGAAGAAAAACAGGGACTGGAAAAATTAGAAATCATAACAGAGGGGGTTAATGTTTTGTAGTAGCCTAACATGCCACACTATTTGTCTCCATAGAGAGTTCCCTCTCCTTTGTACTTGCATTATTGTTACTTTTTTATTGTTATCTATTTTTTGCATTTCAGATATTTCTTGCATAAGCAGAAAATCAATAACTAAATATTCTGGAATCTAAAGGAATTTAACCTTCATAATGTAGATTTAAGTTTGATGTATCAAATATATTGCCACAAAGTGTCCTAGTAGAATATTTATGCCAACAATTTACATATCAAACACACTTCCTAATTCCCTATGGGTAGGCATAGCTACTTCCAGGGATGCCTTAGTACCTCTCATTTCTTTCCTTTTTATGGCAAAGAATCCATTCTCCCTTGAATAGTATCCTTCCTTCCTTGCATCTTTCTTGATCATCTCAAGGAAAAAATTCTACCACAATTCAATACGAAATTAATACCCTATTTCAGTTATAAGAGAAGAGAGAGAAATCCAAAAAAAAATTGTTGTTTACCAAACAAATTTTAAATGGTGGTTTGACAAGTTTTCATACAAATTTTCAATAGCTTTGGTTTGGACCATTTCAGATTGTAGAAATTTGTAGAAATTTTTTGAGCTTAGTAAATTTACCACATTCTTATTAGTCATCATTAAAATACAAGATCTATTAACCAAGTACTATTAAAGTTTCTTGACACCCAAAATAGTGGTGGAACTCAGAGCAGACTCGTACATCATCGATGTTAGTAATGAAGTATTTTACTAAAGGATTCCATCCACTCACACTAAATAAGCTATCATATGTAAGGTGAGTAGTGATACATTCAAAGTTAAATATTTATAGGGAAAATTTTATCACACAAGCATGGATAATCCTTTCCTAAAAATATGTATCATCCATATAAAATTTTAAAGAAGTTATTTAGTACATTTAAAGAAAATATAAAAATGATAAAGGATTGGAAAAATAAATTTAGTATATTTTTAGAGGACTCTCTATTGAAGCTATGGACGCTCACTAGAAGAAGAGTAAGAATGATTATAATAAGGTGATTCCACTAATAATAAGGTGATTTCACTAGGGATATGGATACTCATAAACAATGGAGAAACACCATAGAGATTTGAAATAACCCATCTACAAAAATATTAACCTTGTCTTAAAATATTCTATGACTATGACCATAACCTGAAGTATTATACTATACCATAAAGAAATGAATATCATTAAAAACATGCTCTTCTATTTGCTTGTGAATTGTTGCAATTATTGAATAGGACTATCTGAGAGAAAATTCTAAGGAAGTAATTGGGGAATCATGTTGTTGAGGATAAGGAACATTGAATTTAAATTTAAGAATTTAGTTTTAGTCCACAACTAAATGGTAAATAATAGAGAATTTTTTTCTTCATCCAATATTAAGGCCTCAACACCTCTTAAATATTATGAACTTGGGACCATTCTTTTCAATTATTAATAACAGGTGATTTGATCCAAAGTTCGACTTTGAATTCATTTTAATTCATGGACTCATTCTTTCCTAATACATGATTTCTTATGTCACTTTCTCATTTTGCATTATGATTGGATTTCCTTTTATTGTGCTTGTCTATTCTTTGGAAAAATATTTGTTTCAAGATTTGTTTATTTAAAATTGATCTTCTGAATCTCTCCAATATAATATTGAAGAGGTCTCAAATTTCAATGTTTCATACTCCTTTGATGCTATCAAAATCCTTTGGAACATTGATCTTTTGATCTTTCCTATGAGCGATTATTTTTAGAATCAATTTTTGTATCCCTTTCAATACTATTGAATCCTTTTAAATTATCAATCTTTTTGAACTCTCTAATGGTGCAGAGAAGCCTTTCTCCTATTTCATAAAGTTGAATTTTTTTTCTGCGATTCCATTGGAAGATTTTAGAAAATCAATATTTGGTTTTACCTCAATGCTATTGAAGATTGCACAAACATTGAATTTGATTTTTTCTCCTACATCCTTGGAGATTTCATACAAGTTGATTTCATGTTTTTCATACAAGTTGAGATTATCCCAAGAATGATATATCTTTATGATTTGATACTATAAGAATATTTTCATTTATCATTTTTTTTATTTAACCTCAACATAATTAGAGCTTGTTTTAAGATTTTCATTTCTTTATTTCTTCGCTACCATCGAAAGTGATTCAAATATTGATCCTTCACCTTTCTCTAAAGCTTATGAAGGAATTTTGAACATAGATATGTTATATTTTGAATGTTATTTATTTAATGTCGTCCATTATTGCACCGATGATTTGTCATTTTTATTTGACATAGCCAATCATCACCAATTCTCACACAAACCAAAATATTAGTAGCACATTCGAATTTATTATGGTTTGAGCCATCATTTTAATCCAATGAACTCTTTTCACTTAGAATTTTTTCATTTCAGCGATCAGAACAGAGTTTTAGTCAATGTTGTTTTGTTTCTTAGTGTTGTTATGTACCTATCTTATTTGGATTTTTGGTTACCTGCATTGATTTTTTTTCTTGATTTCTTCACTTCACTCGCTATAATAAGTTTGAATCATTTCTTGTTTTCAATTATGTGTTTTTCATGCACCAGTTTTAAGTTCTCATTTTCTAAATTTATTAGATTTAGGAGCGAAATAGAGATTATTAAGTCATCATTTCTTATCACTACTTCTCTTTGATTCTTCCAATTCTCGATTTCCCTAATTATAATTAAGATATTTGCAGTCTAATCATTAGTATTATTTGTGGAGTGACATTTTCCCAATATCATAATGCTTGAGTTTTAAACTGATTTTAAGTTAGAGAATCAGTTAGAATCAAGGGGCATCGATTTTTTTTGGCTCATTATCAGTTTTGACTACTAGTATTAACACTTGTTATCAAAATGAATTTGAAATTAGGGTTTACTTAAATTTACATATTTATTTGAATTTACATATTTATAAACAAATGCACTGCTGTTTTTTTATTTTATTTTCATTTAATCTCTGCAATGTAAATTTAATAAGAGAATTGAATTTCTGCATCATTATTATTTCCATGTTCTAAGTTTGTAAGTTTGATATCCTCTATCTTTTGAAAATTTATTGGGATTATCTATATCCCTCCAAAGAAGAAAACTTATATACCTCAAAAGAAGAAAAAGAATATAAAAGAAAAAGAATATAGTAGAGAAAGGACATATACCAATAGACGAAACCCCCCAGAAACTAGAAGGTTAATTTTCTTAGACACCTTGAGTCACCTAGGGTTAACATATTTCCTATAATGATCGATACCTTTTTATCTTTTTAAGGATAATATGTTCCCTTCATTTCCCATACCAGTGTACCCATTTGTAACATCCCGCTCTGGCGCACTTACAAAACTTATTATTTGAGGACACTTGCTCGCAAGTGATCCGGATTTTTATGATGATAAAACTTTTTCTCTCATTATGATGCGTTAAGTTATATGACATGATGTTTTTACTACCTTGAGGTAGACAGGTGCTGCTGACTCAGTTTCTTGGAGTGCACAGGGTTTCGGACCTTGAGGATGCAGAGGCATCGGTTGAACTCCCTTGGACTCCGGATTGAGTCAGGGAGTGGGGTATTTGGGTTGT
>CBVK0100189591.1:0-13858 GCA_900067695.1 Picea abies | reverse complement strand
ATTAATTGGTCCTACAAAGTCTACTTCCCACTTGTCAAACACTTTCAAAGTTACCCAAGGTCTAAATGGAATTTCATCCCTCCTGGATGGATTTACAACTCTCTCACAGACATCACAATTATAACAATACTCCTTTTCATATTTATGAACTTTTGGAAACCAAATTCTTGCGCGCAATATCTTTTATGTAGTAGCCTTTCCTACATAATGTCCTCCAACTATTCCTTCATGTGCTTCTTCCAAAATGATAGGTCATTCATGTTCCATAACATATCTCTTTAGAATGTTATTTTCACCTAGATTATACAAATTTCCTACAATAAGTTGATAGTATGCAACTCTAACTACCAAATTCTTCCTCTGCGCAGTATTAAATTCCTTTGGGGAAAATACTCTACTCAAAAATTCAATAATGTCAGCAAAATATTCATCAGCAATTTGAGCTGAAAAGAGTTGAGCATTGGGAAAGTTGTCTTCCAAACTTCTTGGTTCTCTCCAATAGTTATCATGGATAGATGATCTGGCCATGCATTCAATCTTCCAGGTTTCACAACTACTTCAAAGTCAAACTCCTTAAATAATAACAACCATCTACATATTCTTCCCCACAACACTGGCTTGTTGACCAAATATCTAAGGGAGGAATGATCTGTAAACATATTGAAATGTTATCCTAATAAGTAATGCTTGAACTTCTACAATTCATATTCCATATCCAAACCTTCCCTTTCTATTGTATTGTAATTTGTTTTTGAATCTAACAACTTTCTACTTGCAAATATTATTGGGTGATCTGTATCACCTTCTCCTAGTTGTGTTAATACTACTCCAAGTGCTATTAAAGATGCATCCACATGCACGTGAAACTCTCTTGATCAATCTAGAAACACCAAAATTGGAGAAAGTACCATGTTCTCCTTCAATATGTCCAAACTCTGTTGGCACTCATCATTCCATTGAAACTTGATGTCCTTCTTTAACAATTTCTCCATAGGCGCAATAATCTATGCATATCTCTTTATAAAATTCTTGTAATAGCCTGTATGACCAAGTGTAGCTCTTAACTAGTGCACTAACTTAGGTGGTGGTAAATTAACAATGACATTAATCTTGGTAGGATCAACCAACATACCTTGTTTACACACCACATGCCCTAGAAAAATCCCAAATGGTGCGTTGAAAATGCATTTCTTAATGTTCAAGGAAATCTGACATTGTCTACACTTGTCTAACATAAATATTAACACTTAAACATGATATTTTAGTAAACTAAACATTGTCCAATCATCCAAGTAAACCTCCAAAAACTTATGAATAAAATCCTTAAATGCATCTACTACTACCCTTGAAAAAATAACAGGGGAATTATTCAATACAAAAGGTATCACTGTGTACTGATATGACCCCCATTCTGTTGGAAATTTAGTCTTATGTCAATCCTCTAGTGCTAGTCTGATTTGATGATACCCTGAAAACACATTAGTAAATGAATATGCTTCTTGTCCTCCCACATTCTCCAAAACCTCATCTGTAAATGGAGTAGGGAAGGGATCATGCATACATGCCTCATTCAATTTTCTCAAGTCTACACATATATGTATTCCCCTTGCTTCTTCTCTTGAACTACCATAGGGCTCATCCATTCATATTCTTCAACAAGCTCTATTATACCATCCTCTAACATATTGTCAAATTCTTCCTTCACTTTATGCTTATATATTGGATTCAATCTGTAAGGTATTTTTTTGATAGGTATAGCATCTGGTCTTAAAGGAATATTCATCTCTCCAAGTTCTCTTGCTACCCTTTTCATCTCTGAAAATGTTGTTGGAAATACATCATTATACTTGCGCAGTAATTTTGTTATCATTTCCACTATCTGATTATCCCAATAGTCACCAATACTTGCAATCTTTGACTTCTCTTCTATTTCAATGTTGAATTTCGTTATCCTGAGTGGTGCAGTAAAATATTTTGAATATAATGGTGGTCCTTCTACTTCTCTTTCCCCTTCAACTTCTAGTATTTGAATATCGCGTGGGTTTTATTCTGTTGTTTGATCATCTTCTACGATGTGATAACAGTGTAACAACTGTCTAACTGTTTGCTAATTCTCATTCTAATAAGTTATCACAATTTCAACTTCAAGTTATTCAAAAATCCTCTCCTTTATCAACTTTAGTGCTATATACATCGTTGGATTCTCATGTTCAAATACAAATGAAACTACAAATTTATACTACAAACCTTCCCAATTTACAATTCCTTTGCGCAGTTCCAATTCTGTGTACCAGTTCCTTGGTATGCATTCCAATGTATAAATTAAGTGATGTGGCCATTCCTTTAGTTGTACCAATATCCATTGGGTTATACATTTGTCTATATGCTCTCTGGGTTGTCCATTCCATCATATTTCTGCACATATTTATTCTCCTACTCTGCGCCAAATCTGACGTGCAATAGTCTTTTACATTGATACTAATCATTGATATTCTCCTTATAAGTCCCCCACCAACATGCAGGTGTTGCTTTCAATGCAATATCTAAAACTGATAATCTCTAATTTTCCAAAACTTCTATCTCAAACGTGCTTAAAAATTCTTCTAAATCATTTTGACCATAAAAAGTAGGAGGTTCTCTTACCTCTGTACCAACCCATCTCAGTGCCTGCATCAATATTGCGCATCTTCTAGAAGATAGTTCATGTAGTCACTTCTTCTAGTTTTCTAGGCCAATGTCAAAGTCTGGAGCACAAGAATTAATGCTTCTCCAACTCAACATTCCATCTACAGTTGGATTAATGTAATATTCTTCTCATGCGATAGTTCTATACAACTCTTTATGTCTTCTGTAATGAAATTTTATGTCATAGGTTCAACATATCTTCCATTCTGAAGGATCCAAAGGTGTTATAACTCTATATTCTCCTTACTCAAAAATCATCTTCCTGGTCATCAAATTAATAATATCCTAATTATCAAAATCCCAATCCAGTCCTAATAATGTTGGATAAGGTGTAGTATTGTCCACTATGTCAATCACTTCAATTTTTTCTATGGTGCTCACACCATCTACATCTACTGGTATGCCCTTCAATCTACCAATTGGTACCACTCTATACTAATTTTCTAGATTCAACTAAATAGGTGAATACCCCAATTTAGGTTCTCCCATAGCTTCCCATGTATTCTTAGGCAAAAAATTTACTTCAGACCCCAAATCTAATATTATGTCACCCATATTGAAATCTCCAATGTTTGCACTTAACCTGAACTGCCAACTTGTTCTTCTCTTCCTATGGACATGATTTACTGTCTTTATCCATTCTTCCCTAGAATTCCATTTTTCTAACAGACCTTATAACACTTGCAGAGATGACTTATCATTCAATAACTTCACACATGATACCAAAAAGTTTCTTAAATTACCAACCTTTTCTGAAGATTGATCTCTGCTAGTATGATCAAATTGAAGAGGCATGTCATATATTGGCACATTATCTATTGGATTTGTTCCTAAAGTGGAAGAAATATTCTTCTTCAAGATCTCTTTTCTAGCTTGCTTGAATGTCTCCTTTTCTTTCTGCGCATCAAAATTGTGTTGGGGTGTTGTATTCTTCTTGATCCCCTGGTATTGGTCTTGATTCTAATTTGTCGAATCTACTCATGTTCTGGTAAGTCTACGAGTAACTATGTTGATATTCTTCCCATCATCTCTATCTTTTGCAACAATCCATTGACCATTCTGATTATTCTGGTTCCTCTTTTCTTGTATCTTTGCCAACAGTATCGGACAATCTTTTATATTGTGATCTACTACGCGACAATACATACATATCGCAAGTCAAAATGGACAATCCCTTGCATTTTTTCCATGTTTCTAACAATTATGACATGTTACTGGTCCTCGACCTCTTCCACACCCTTGTTATAGCAAGATTTTCCTCACCCTATGCAATCTTGCACAGAAGGCCCTTTTCCATTTCCCTATGCAGACTTTCCATCCCTTTTTGCAAATCCTAGAGATAAAAATACATTTTTTCCACATATACGCACCTTGCCTACTATACAACATGCGTATATGTAGGTTTCACCACTACAACATGCATACATCGGGAAATGTGCCCCAAAATGAAAAATGGTGTCAGGTTTCCATGTCAAGATAGGATATTGATGATCCTTGGCCTTTCATATACTGGAAACATTCTGAATAGGCCCTTTAGCACTATTTGAAGGCTATAAATGGGCCAATTCCGAGCAATGTAAAAGAGGAGAAAGAATTCAACTTTGAGAGCAAAGTTACTCTGGAGGAATTATTCACTTCACATTCAGTCTACATCCCTTTGTCCTTTAAGTCTGAACACGGTGATCAGCTCCCAAGCTCTTCCCTTATTGAGTGAGAACTCAATTGTCTCTCTTACATGAGATTGCCTTTGGTGGAGGATTGAGGTGGTGGAGGCCTAGCTGGAAGGAACTTAGTTTCTCAGTTCCGAACCGTGTCAACACAAAAGTCTGTAACTTTTTCACTTCTATTGATCATATCTTAATAGAAATACTCTTTTGTCGTCCAATTGATATCTTGCAAATATTCAAATTATTATTCCATGGGAGTATTTGTTATGTATGTTAATGGATTATGCTACTGAATGTGCTAACATCATATATTATCACCATATTCTTGCGTTGCTTGGTTATTGAGGACTAGTTGTAGGTGTATTGCTTTGAGTTGAGTGCTCGATGATGGACTTCATCGAACGTCTGGATGAGGTAGGCATTTTATCTTGTCTTTCTATCATATTTGTTTATATAGCATACTTGGGAATAGAGTTGATTTCTGCAATCATTTCTGTCTGTTGTGGTTTTCCCCTAGCCATAGAAAGATTTTCCTCATAACAGAATTGGTGACCATACTGGGGATTGAATGTTCTTTCTTGGGGTTTGGAGTGTTTTTCTCCTTAGATTTCTCTCATTCATATTACGTTTCTTGTCGTATCATTGCTTGACAAACTCTGCTCACTCTGGGTTTGAGTCTTTCAACCTTCTCCTTTGCCTAGCTGTTTTTTTGAAACATATACGTGGGTTTTTTCTTGACAGTCATGTATATATGCATGATATCCTTCTTCAAGCTGTGTACATATGTGATGTTCCCTTGAACAATCATGTACATCAACCTTTTTTTCTTTTTTTCTGGGTTTGGTGGTTGCTGGGTAGGTTTTGATGATTGTTGAGTCTTCTTGGGTCTCAGTAGTGATTGTTAAGTGTCTATGGGATGAAAAGAAACATGTCTTTGGTTGAATTTTTGGGCGGAGCCTTTCTCATCATATTTTCATTTTGATTGTACTTGTACATTGGGCTAGGTGTTTTTCTCCTTGGTATCCTACTTGAGTTTTCTCTTTCCATACATAGTAGAGTCTTTATATATCAAGTTGTTTTTCAGTCCATGCATTTTCATTTTTCTTATATTGAAAATACAAAAATATTAGGCATTTTACATTGATTGGCATTTTTATCTTTTGAGTATTTGTCAATTAGCTTAAGTGCATGTAAATAAAGATTGCATTTTTATTCAGAATTGTAGAGTTGAAATTGAAAATTGCATTGTTTTAAGAAGCATATCATTCATTGAAAATTGAAGTTAGGACTTTGCATTGTATTCATATTTAATTTACTTGCTGAGTCATAACATCACTAGTTTCACCACCATACCTTTTGAGTAAGAACAACCATTAAAATTAACACTATAATTTAAAGTTGGTTAGTAATGATTTTATTTTCTAGGGTGCACAAAATAGCTTAGGATTTAGTTCCTTTGAATAGGACTTTGTCAGTAAACTTCTTCAAGGCTATTAAATCAACATATGTGTCTGACTAAGGGAGTGGATAAATCCATTGTATAATAGGTAATATCAGGAGGCTCCTCTTACACCGGAGTTAATCATGAGGTCGCATGAGGTTGGTTGAAGGGATATTCCCCCGATACATTATTAGCATTAGAGATATTTTCTGGGGATATTGCTAGTTCCCTTACCTCCGTGAGAGGCGGTTCTTTCAAGGTTTCAATATTTTATACCCTTCCCATACAGTGGACCTAACTTACGACTACTCTCTTGTGCATCGGTTGTATAGTGGTTGCTTAGTTGCTTGACTTAGGTGCCACATAGGTTACTTGTAGGGGTTATTCTACATGTACTCTAGGTCAAATAGGGTCAGAAAATACACATCCTTTATGGAGGATTACCTCTTTGGGGGGAATCTGAATGACTGGTTGTTAAGATCATAAGGGCCCTTATAATGGATTCTGTTACCTCCAATATTTAGTAGGGAGTCTCAGGACCCTCTTGGGAGAGACATACCTTCTTTAGGGAGGGAGGCCCCTTTCAGCCACTTTATCCCGTTTGTGTGCATATTGGCCATTTGATTATTTTTGGTGTGCTCTTTGATTACTAGTTGGACTTAGGATTTATTTTTGTATTTGAGTCTTAAGTCATCATGGAGTCAGACCAGCTTCCCTATCGGTCTCACCGCTTGTTATAGTTACCACCATATTTTGAGTCTTTTCCTTCTAAAAGGTGTAGAGTTATTAGATGTGGTACACACACCTCCATTGTTTAGACTTGTGATTCTAAAAGGATGAGTATTGAACTAAGTCATTAGAATAATGGGATCCCTTCGACTCCCACACCTACTATAGTTAATGGCACCCCTTCGACTCCTGCAACCACAATGGTTGTAGTGTTGGAGGCACATATCATCACTGTTGCCTATCCTATAGTGAATGCTCAATCTATTTCCATGAACCCATTTGGGTCTCTTGGTCACTCACCGGGCTATAATTGTCAGTCCATCCCTATGGACTCTAGTCCTTTTTCCTATGGTATGCCGAATTTTACTTCACATTTTTCAAACTCCATCCCAGTTGTTGGCCCTAATACTAGCATTGGACTTGGGGGCACATCTCCTCCTTATACTCCATTCTCATTTGGTGGCTCTCATATCCCTCAAACGACTCCTACTATGGGAGGTATTCCCTCTTTTAACCATGGGTCTAATCCTCTTGCTTCTGGGTCGAGAAACCAACCTCCCAGAAAATATTATTCTCAAGTTCCATCCTATACCCTCACCTCCTCAATGTTGATTACGACCAACACATTTGGCATGACTAATCCACCTCTATCCTTCAGATTCACACCCAGAGCAGGTCAGTTTCACACCTTGGGAAACCCCCAACCCAGAGCCACTCCGGCTAGGGGAAATTTTCATAACCCCCATCAAAACATTCCTACTAGAATGGTGCCCAAAAAACCTTTTATGAATCAGCCTAGAGGAGGGTCTTACAATTCGGGACAGGGCCATGGTGCTTACCAAAACTCTGGATGGGATGTAGTTCCCCAAACACAATCTATTCAGGGAGCTTGGGGCTACATGCTGCAACCCTGACTCCATTTTTTGGCCACACTTAATATACCAGACTTGTCTAAGTTGATGAAAAACCCTGTGTGTCATGATCCTACATGGCCCCCCATTCCCACCAAGCTTCCTTCCGACATTTTGAAATTTGAAGGTAAGAATGGTGAGGATCCTAGTGATCATGTCACCACCTTTCACCTATGGTGCTCTTCAAATTCCCTTAATGACGATTCCATTTGGCTAAGATTATTTCAACGCACCCTCATTCAGGTTGCTACGAAATGGTATATCGAGCTACCGAGGGGGGCATATGGCACCTTTAGTCAGATGGTGATAGTCTTCCTTAACGATTTCCAATTTTCAGTTCATTACAATGCTAGCCTAGAAATTCTATCGAATTTACACCAGGACACAACCACTCATATCTCAGATCACATCTAGGAGTGGCGTAGACAAAAGAGGTTTATTAAGACCTACATACCCCTGGAATTTTTTTTAGAATGGTTCCTTAAGTCTTTGCAGCCTCATATCTTGAAGGATGTTTCTACATTCGAGGTTACATCTGAGGAAGAAGCAATATTCAAATCCTAGTAGTTATATCTTATATACACTCAGTATAGGATGTTATACCAAATTCTTCTGAATGCATCAAGGTCAACCTATGACCCTAGAAAAAATATTGGACTTCATCCTGATTGCATTGTAGGCTCGGCCAATGTAAAATACGCAGACTCGGTGAAAAGAAATTTGAAAGAGTTATCTCTAAACCAGTTTGTAGGAGGGCCATCTTTGTCTGTGTCTTACAATCCCACCCAATCAACGAATGTGCATTTTGTGCAATCGTCGACTGACCCAAATGATAACCAACAACTAGGCAGGAATAAGAAGAAAGGACATAATAATAATCGTAAGGGTGGGAAGAATAATAATAAACCCAAGGATAATGGTAATAATGAGAAGATAGATAATAATTTTGTAGAGGGAAAGAGAGAAAGGCATAAGGTGAAATTTCCCTGTAATCTTTGTACAGACGATCATCTTACTCATTTATGCCCCAAACTTGTGGAAGCTGTGACGCTCTTATCTCTACCGCTCGTCGTGCTGATGAATCCTTTCCCACATAACCAACACATGGCCTCGAGCTCCTCAAATGTCGAAAATGTGGCCGTTGGAATTCAAAACCCACCGACACAAGACAGTGACCATTTGTGTATCAATATGGTGAATTCTCAGGTTAATGTAGCCACCTAGTCTCACGATTACAGTTCCTCACAGACTGTACCCAGTCTAGAATATACTCCTCCTCCTCCAGAGACGCACTTGAAAATTGAAAAACTACATCCATAACTAGATCCATATCCTCGTATTCCGAAAGGAGTACTCAATAACTCTACCCACAGTCCAAATGCTAGAGCCGCCCAAAATTACTCTATTGTTGAGGACCTAGGTCAGACCCCTTGTGCGATGTCAGCTCTGGAGGTACTCCAAACATGTCCTTCATAGAGGAATGCCTTTCTATCTATGTTAGGAGCTCTAGCCCATATGGATCGAAAGTTATCAAGTTTGATGTCATGGATGTGAAGCCTCACTTGCCTTACCATGTGGCATTCCAAATCCACGTGGGGTACTCAAAGTATACCATCAAACGTGAAGTTTTTGATGAAGGCGCTGCTACATGTGTTATGTCCCTGATCTATTGGAAATCTCTCAGCTCTCCGACTCTTTCTCAATCACCGACCATGTTAACTGCTTTTCATGGTCATTTCTTCCATCCTCACGGTATTCTTCCTGCCTTTCCGTTTGAGTTAGGTGGGAAGATGATAGAGGTGGATGTCGAGGTGGTTGATGAAACCCTTGATTATAACTTGTTACTAGGATGCAATTGGACTTATGCTATGACTTCCATCATATCGTCTGTATTTCACACTCTTTGTTTTCCTCACGATGGGAAGATCATGACGGTCGACCAGTTATCCTTTACGTATGCTAGCCCCAATGCATCTTTTGGACCCTCAATCCTTGTGGTTGACAATTCTTAGCCAACAACTGAGAATATTTGTGTCAGAATGTATTTATCCCTTATGGGTACCTTTGACTTCATGGCACTGATTCACCATGTTTATGCCATGTCTAGTAGGCCCGTTTCTTCAGAGATGTACATTCCTTTCTGCACTTTCTATTTTAACGATCCTTGGACCCTAACTTCCTCGACTTCATCTTGTGAAGTTCAGTCACATGATGGAATTTCCATGCCACTATCGGTAGCAGAGATTTCTTTTCAAGTTGTTCTTGACTCTTCCACTGATCCCCACCCCATTACCTCGCCGACTGACGAGGAGGATCCTGTTCTTAAGCCTGTGTGGGCCACTTCTTTGTCTTGTTTGCATGACTGCCTTGATGAGACTTTTCCCTCAGATAAAGCCATCATCAAATCCATGAATGGTTCTGACAAACCTTGGGATGATATGCATCATCTCTCTTTTTTCTCCCAGAGCTTGCTAGAATCGAACAAGATGACTTTTGATCTAATTTGAGTGAGATAGTCGGTCACGTTGTAGTTCCACTTGATACACACGACAATTATGTCGAAGGAAATATGGAGAGTATCTCTCCTACCTTCACGATCGATATCTCTCATACCCTTGGTAAGATTGAAACGTACATATCAGTGTAGATTGTTCGCAAGAATAAATCCTGATTTACACCAAACTCTTCAAGGAATTACGAGATGTATTTGCTTGGTCATATGAAGAGATGACAGGAATTGACCCTCGTATTGTCGAACATGAGATTAGAACTTATCCAGATTCTAAGACTATTCGAAAATTTCTTAGAGGTGTCAATCCCTAGAAGGCCCCTGCCATTAAGGAAGAGGTAGAGAAAATACTTAATGTTGGCTCCATCTACCCGATTCCTTTGACTGAATGGATATCCAGTCCAATTCCTGTGAATAATAAGAAAGGAACCATCGGTGTATGCATGAATGCTCGTGACCTGAACAAGGCATGTCCTAAAGACACCTTCATGATACCTTTCATCAATTAGATTATCGATGAGTGTGCGGGAAGCAAAGTTTTTTCTTTCATGGATGGATTTTCAGGTTATAACCAAATTCAAATTAAACCCGAGTATCAACACAAGATGACATTTATTTGTCCTTGCGGTACTTTCTCATACTGGAAGATGCCTTTCGGCCTTAAAAATGCTGGAGCAACCTTCCAACATGCCATGACCTTTGCATTCCATGATCTTAAGCATATAGTCGAAGCTTATCTTAATGATCTTAATGCTCACTCTAGTGAGAGAGTGGATCACTCTAAGCACCTTCATCTAGTTTTTGAAAGATTTCATTATTATAGAATCTGGTTTAATACTCATAAGTGCATCTTTTGCATTAGGTCTAGACGTCTTTTGGTATTTTTAGTATCTGAGACCGAGATCATGGTAGATCCATTAAAGGTTGAGGAAATACTTCAGTTTCCTCCCCCGTCCACTATTCGACAACTTCAAGGTTTACAGGGTGTTGAGCACTCAACACACCCTAAAAAGTCTATGTCCATTTTTTACTTTTTGGGTACGACTTGATCCTTTGCACTATCTGTTTCCACTTCAGTATGAAAACTACTACCTTTGTTTATCATTTTGTGTTATCATGTTGAGTTTTTAAAGTCTGCTTGAGCATGTGAAAATCATCATAACCCTAAAAGGGACTAGCATTTAATTAAAGAATCGACAGTCAAAGATTCTTCAGACTCGTTTAAGGGATTCGACATCGGGAAGACTTAAATATGATAAGAACTATTCATGAAAGCCAAAATAGCTGAGCATCGATATTCATTGGCATCGACGAAAGAAAGTCTTTCATTTCTACAAATGAGCTTCAACAAGAATATCGCCGAAGACCGATCTCCATTGGTATCGGGAAGGAACGAAAAGAATAAGCATTGCAAGAGTAAAGGAATAATATTGCCGATCGTCGACCTCCAAAATGTTTTCGGCGTCGGGATTTTACAAAATGATAACATGCCAAGAAACTATGCACTTGAACTATCCCCAATCGTCGATCCCCGATACCTTCATCATCAGAAGTGTTTGTCATGAGCGTATCAATTGAAATACACACAAGGATAGTAGCCAATTCCCCACCTGTCCACTGAGAAATGTTGTGTGATGGGACGTTTTATCTCTATGACATGCTAGATATGATGCATTCAAGAGGTTAATTAATTCTAGGATCACACATTAGTTGTTAATTCGTGTGTAAATCAAAAGGATTGTTTGAGCCCGCCGATACAACGCATCTCCCTCTGTGCCTCCGCCGTAAAAAAATGTAGAATTTATTTATAGAGATTCGATAGTAGGTTGTTTGATTTTGCATCCATTACTCGTATTAACTGTTTGACATGACTAGTAGAAATTTATCCCATTATATTATTTTGAGTCATTGTGTATAAGCTTATTCTATGTGCAAAGATGTTAAAAGCACCCAGAGAAGAAAGACAAGTGATCCAAAGAAATATTCCAAAGTCTAGTGAGTATTAAAAAACAATTTTAGCAAGTGTACATGCATGTGTCAGGTCATGGATATTTTACACTTCATTTCATACCTTTTCGTCCAACGTTACTTTGTACACATGCCTAAAGGATCATTTTTTCACTGAAGGAATGATGCCACCGAAGAAACCCACCATGAGGAAATCCCCAAGAGAACCAAAGCAACTAGAACTAGAGGTAGGAGAGGGTTCCTCCCCAATGGTCACCAAACAATTGGAATTTTCTCCTAAGCCAGTGCGCGTCATCAAAACACTCACCCAAAAAGATTTTGTTCAACCCCTAGCCTTTGGAGACACAGAGGCGAACATTGGGACCAAGATGGTATTCCCGCACTGGGAATACCTTTTCAAGAAAATCAAGAAGGAGGACTTCTTCGAATATACCCCTGTTAAGCCCTAATGTTGGCTCATTACCCCTTAATTGGGGCATATTAGATTAGTAATGTTGTTTTATTTATGTCGGCTTTAGGCCATTAGTTTTAATTTAGATTAGTAATGTTATTTTAATTATGTCAGCTTTAGGCCATTATTTGTAATTATACCTCCTAGTCTCCTATATATACCAAGGAGACATTTTCATTTTGAATCATCTTGTACTTGAACATTTTAAGTGGGGTAAAAGGAGGTTGCCCCCTCAAAGAGGCCTATTATCTGAAATTATCTCAGTTTCAAGGCATTGAGTACTTTTCTTGAGGTTTTTCCATGCTATATTGATGTTTGGTTCTTAACATATGGTATCAGAGCTCAAGGTCTTGGGGTTTCGCTGCTACATCTGAGACACTGTGGTATTTTCTCTATAACTTTTTTTATACAACGTTTTAGAAGGAACATCTTGGAGGTTATTTATTAGACGGATCAAGGTACATTGGTTTCAAAATTCAGATCCTGAGAAATTATACTTTCGGAGATACATCCTGTACAAGATAGGGTTATGGAATCATCCTGAAATGAGTCATTGAGGCATTTTCGCTATAATTTTTTTTTATAACGTTTCAAACCATGCCCTCTAGATACCATTTACAGAAATTAGTATTGTATCTGTGGTAAAAATTTCATATTCTGGGTCATTTTAAATTTGTAGATACACCCTGTGTAAGATAGGGTATCTGACTAGCCCTATTGACTAGTCTCAAGAAGGTGTTCTAGGTAAAACAATCATAACGTCTTCATAGAGTATCCAAATTGAGTGGGACTGGTTGCATTGGATCGTGGACAGTCTGTAGTATTTTGGGTGCAAGTTTCAGAATTTGATATCAATTATTTTGCGCGGGGCATTATATACAAGTGAGATCTCCTGGAAAGGCCAAAAATTGGCAAGTTGTGAGGAAGTTACCGTAAATTCCACTTGGCACATCCAATTTTGATCAGACCTATGGCATTGCAGAGAAGAAATATCAGAGAACTACCTAAAGGAAAGTTTCATACCTAGAAGGGCCGAAACTTGGGAGATACAACAGAATAAATATTGTCTAGCAGAACCACCTCAAAATCAAGACTCAAAAATGATATCTGGCCAACATGCCACCCAAAAAGGGACCTCCTACACCAAATAAGCCTCTAGAAAATCCTAGTTGGACTCTTGATGAAGGTGAAGAAATGTGTAGGGACATAAATGATTTACAAAAGAAGACAGTAACCGAAAATGAACTACAAGAGATGAGGGATTCAATGGAAGCTAAGTTGGATACTAAGATGGATTCAATGGATACTAAGATGGATTCAATGGAAGCCAAGATGGATTCAATGGAAGATAATTTGGATACGAAGATGGATTCAATGGAAGCTAAGATCATGGAAGTAATGAAAAATTTCGTAACAGAGAACACACCCAAAAGTGAAAATTCATCCTATGAAATTCATGATGAGGACACAAGGAAGGTGAATCAAGAATGGAGAAAC
>CBVK0100189590.1:0-13859 GCA_900067695.1 Picea abies | reverse complement strand
TGTTCAAGGAGATACCAGGACTACCCCCAAAGAGAGATATTGATTTCTTTCTAAATTTGATGCCTGGAGCAGCTCCAGTATCAAATACACCCTACAAAATGAGTACACTAGAGCTAAAGGAGTTTCAAATACAACTCGAATATCTTCTGAATAAGGGGTATATACTCCAAAGTGTGTCACCTTGGGGTGCCCCAGTCTTGTTTGTGAATAAGAAAGATGGGGCATTGATATTGTGCATCAAATTTAGACAATTTAACAAAGTGACTATAAAGAACAAATATCCTTTGCCAAGGATCGATGATCTCTTTGATCATTTAAAAGATGAAAGGATATTCTCAAAGATTGATCTCAGGTCAGGATATCAAGTAAGGATCAAAGATGAAGATATCATCAAGACCTCCTTTAGGACAAGGTATGGTTATTACGAATTCACAGTGGTTCCATTTGGATTATCAAATGCATCAGTTGTTTTCATGTGTTTTATGAATGGTGTTTTCCGAGAATACTTAGACAAGTTTGTCATTGTCTTTTTGGATGAAATCCTTGTGTATTCCAAGTCAAAAGAAGAACATGATCATCATTTGAGGATGGTGTTACAAGTGCTAAGACAACACCAATTGTATGAAAAATTGAGCAAGTACTCATTTTATCAAAACATAATTCACTATTTGGGGCATATCATATCCGAAGAAGGGATAGTAGTGGACCCTGAAAAATATTGATGGAATTAAAATGTGGACAACACCTAAGAATGTGACATGATTTAGATCCTTCATGGGTCTAGCTAGATACAACAAAAGATTCATTGCATGGTTTTCGAGAATTGCTCACCCAATCACTTCCTTGTAAAGGAAGGGGGTAAAGTTTCAATGGACAATAGAGTGTGAAAAGAGTTTCCAACAATTGAAGTAGTTTTTAACCAACGCTCCAATTCTGAGGATTTATGATCCGAATGAATATTTCTCAGTTTGCAGAGATTCATGCAAAGAAGGACTTGGTGGAGTCCTCAGTCAAAATGAATTTGTGATATGTTTTGAATATAGAAAACTGAAAGAGCATGAAAGGCTATATGCCACTCATGATTTGGAGTTGGAAGCCATAATGCATGCTTTGAAGAAGTGGAGGAACTACCTCATGGGAAATAGGTTTGAGCCGAGGATAGACCATAATGGTTTAAAATATTTGTTTGATAAGCCAATTTTGAATGCTAGGAAGAGCAGATGGTTGGAATTCCTCTGTGAGTATGACTTTGATATTAAGCACATCAAAGGAAAAGAGTACAAAGTGATATATGCGCTCAGTAGGAGAGTGCATGAACTGCATGCTACAACCATTAGCATGTATCAGAATGATCTTAAAGGAATTTTTTTTCAGGATTCAAAAGTAGATTTGTAGTACATGGAATTGGTAACAAAATTGTAGAAGAAAGTTGAAGATTATGAAGTGGGAATTGATGGAATTCTCTTGTACAACAAAATAATTTATGTACCCAATTATCATGAATTGAGGAGTATGATTTTAAAAGAGATGCATAATGTACCTTATGTTGGGCACCCATGATGTCAGAAAGCAATTTTAGCAGTCAAGAGCCAATAATATTGGCTAGGGATGAAAAAGGCAATTGTTGAGTACATTGGTAAATGTTTGGAGTGTCAAAAGGTCAAGCCTGAGCATAGACACCCAACTGGGTTGCGAAAACCATTTCCCATTCCTGAGTAGAAGTGGGAAGTGGTGAAAATGGATTTCATCACCAAATTTCCCATAACAAGCAAGAAATATGATGCTATCATGGTGGTGGTGGACAATCTTACTAAAGCCGCCCATTTCATTCCTATGAAAGTTACTCACAAGTCAACCAATGTTGTTGATATTTATATGAGGGAAGTAGCACATTTGCATGGCATACCCAAGACAATTGTATCTGAAAGAGACCCAAAGTTTACATCAAAGTTCTGGGAGGGGTTATTCAAAGTCTTGAGAACAAATATGAACTTCAACACACCTATCATCTTGAGTCAGATGGGAAAACAGAGAGGGTGAACCAAGTGATATAGGATATGATAAGGATGTGCATGATGGATAAACCATATAAATGGGAAGACTATCTACAGTTGGTAGAATTTTCCTACAACAATGGGTATCAAGCATCACTAAAGATAAGCCCATTTGAGGCATTTTATGGCAGAAAGTGAAACACACCAGTAAGTTGGGACAACCCAGCTGATAGAGCAGTAGTTGGGCCAGAGTTACTCAGAGAAATAGAAGAGAAAATGATGAAGATTAAATAGAATTTAAAGTATGCCCAAGATAGGAAGAAAATCTATGCTTATAAAGGCATAACTCACTGGGAATTTAAAGTGGGTGATCATGTTTTCTTGAAAGTTAAGGATAATAGAAGTTCCTTGAAGTTGAGAAATTGTTCCAAGTTGGCAGCCAAATATTTTGGGCCATTTGAAATCCTAGAGAGGATTGGACCAGTAGATTATATGATTACATTACCGACATCTATGTCTATACATAATGTATTCCATGTATCATTGATTAAGAAATATATACTTGATGCTAATCATGTTATTGATTGGAATGTGATTCAGGTGGAGCAACAAAGCACTTTTCAAGTGCATCCAGTACGCATTCTAGACTGAAAAATCAAACAACTCCAAAATCAAGCCATAGTGCTTATAAAGGTCCAATGGACCTAGTATAGTCCCGAGGATGCAACTTGGGAGAATGAAGATGCTATGCAGGAAGAATACCAACATATTTTTAAAGATTTTGAAAATCTTGTCGATGTTATGTAAATGAGTTGCATTGAGAACAATGCAAAAATAAGGGGAGGGGATTGTAATACCCCAAGGATCAGCCCCTGTTGAAATGTAATGATGTTTAGTGATGTTTATAGGCTGGTGAGACAAGTATTTATAATTTGGGAGGCTTATGTGTTTATTAGGCCGAAGAGCCTAGATGCTAAAGCTAGTGAGCCTGCTTTTTGTATATGTAATTATGTAGATAATTAATAAAAATACATCATTGTGTGTAGAAAAACCAATAAAAAAGAGTTATGGGGGACTAATCTCCACTAGGAAGGGAAAGGGAAGGGGGCTGAGAGGATAGGAAAAAGGGTCTAGACCTAAGGGCTTAACCCAAGAGAATATTATAATATATTTCCTAATTTACTAAAGTTTGGGAAATAAACCATGTTATCCTAAGTTCCTTTGGGGGAGAGGAATGAACTCCAAGTGGAGAGGAATGAGCTCTTGGAGAGCCAAGTGTTATCCAGGATGCATGCAAATTTATGTGGGAAATTACATCATTGTGGGGGTTCTCTCTCACCATTCTGACGATTCTTTCCATCTTTCCTCGCAAGTTCACTCCCAATTCTGGCCATCCATTGCACCCATTCACTCACGCACTGAGAAAGATGCAGTTAGCCAATTCCTCCATTGTTTAACCCTCTTCCATCGAGAACCTCTGTAATTTGTTGATCCATTTCTTTCCTTACTCGATTTTTCTATTGTGGTTACCCATTTCACTTAAGCGCTGAATAAAAGAACCAGTTTTTCAGGTCCATGGCTTGAAGAGGTGGGTTCTCAGGCCCATGGGTTGAAGAAGCCATTTTTCAGGCCTATGAGAAACTCTTTCTAGGTGAGAGAGGTTATCGTTGAAGTGATTATTCCTAGAGGGAGTCCAACAGCAGCTACAAAGCTCTGAGAATTCTCGATCTAGCCTGCTACTGAACCCCTGGAAGGGAAGTGGGGCAACCAATGGAATGTGGAACAATGAAGGTGTATATTCCCTGGGTAGGACAGGAATGTGGGGAATGAGAGTCTTTGATAAGTGGGCGGAAGTAGGCTCCTTGGAGGGAATCCTTCCTATTGCATTGTACAAATTTCTGTAGTCTCAAGCTAGCCTAGGATCTTCTTTACCCTAGGTGGAGTCTAGTCCCATCTTGAGGGTGACCCACTACTAATAGCTTGGAGCAGCATGGTCTAAGGATGGGAGGTTCCTGGAAGGTTTGCACGCAGTCAGTGGTCTTCTCATAAAAATTTAAGTACCAATTCTATGTTAATTGTATTTTGTGTATCTTGCACATGTGTATAATGTTATGAGTATTTCCTGTATATGTTTCATGAGTAGGCTTACTGTTATTTCCACATTAATCTATATTGTAGTAGAATGTTTATGTTTTTTTAAATTTTCATTAGATATATATGTATATTAGAGCATGATAATTCCAAGTGGAATGACCTGACCTGAGTGGTTGGGTATGTTACAATGTGGTTTTCAGAGAAGTTTGGTTTTGATTTAGTGGTGTGTCCTTGACGAGGGTGGTTGGGGTACGTTAAAACAATATTAAGAGAAAAAATCACATCACATATCACATTTATAATTTTATTTTAGAAATTAACAATGTATATGGGAATGCAAAGGAACTTTGAATAATGATTAGATGAGGTATTCTCATATATGAAAGTTCTATATCACAATGTTATAAAAGAAAATCTAGTTCCACAAATGTGATCACTGATACACAAATCACTCAAATCATAAAATAACCACAACAAATAGAAAATATTTATTGTACAGTAAAGTTAACTTACCAGGAGAGGTGGGCCCATATATTCCTAGGTTGTGAGTGAAAATGAACTTAGAAACTCATGAATACAAAAATAACATGAACTGGACCAACTTTGTATTAAAGAGAAACTGATGTCAAACTTACAACATTTCCATTAAAATGTATTATATTCATAAATGTATTGCGAAACACTAAGCAAATCGATGATTACAATCAATAGGATAACTCCAACTAACTATTTAGAGAGTAAGACATCCTATAAATCAAGATCTGATTTTGTGCAAGATTACATTGATCTCCCCTGTTCTCATAGATTGAGGGGGTAAAAATTGGCTACAAAGATGGAAAATCAAACTAACTTTGATTCTAGCATAAAATTAAGAAAATGACTCAATCAAACTTGATACTGTTTCGATTCATGAGTCCCGACCCTGATTTGGTTCTGTGCTAGAAGATATGCTTGAGAGTTGACTTGAGATCTGATGCTAAGAAGGAGAAGTTTGGGTGCAAATTCATAATTCAATATCCATCTTGATGTTCATACCAACAATACCCATATGGCCAAATCCAAACTAATCATGCACAAATAGGAGAATTTACAACCTTGGCTACCGGAATGTCTGTGTTGGTATGGGAATGACTAAAATGGTGTGAGAAAAACCGTCATAGTAAAAAGGTGAATATAACTTTTATTATTGATAAAATGCAGCTTAAGAATCCTTATTAATTTACTAAGAACTCAGAAAACATCAAAATAAGACAACTTTTACCTCATGCACTATTCAAGGGTCTTAAGCTTGCAAAATGGTGGAAATAGGTGACAATAACTTAGGTTTAAATGCATATATAGGGAGTTGGTGGCCAAAAATAGCGTTTGGTGAGTGAAGAAATGGGAGGTCAACATTACCCATCTGTTGATGAGCGTAAATGACACACCATCAATTGGAAGGATAGATCTGGTCCGAGGTTGTCTAATTAACCCAAGTTGTTTGGTATGATCTCTCCTGATGACTTTAATGGTTCCATTAGCCAACTAAGGTCCTAAAATAATGAAAGAAGATAAACCAGCCTAAAGCTATAACTATGATACTATGTACACAAATCTAATTATTTACAAATACTAAACATAAACATAAATATGAACATGTGATTATGAACAAAATATTTACAATTTGCAAGTTTTGGTGGATGTCTTATGAAATCAATGTTTTTGTAATTATTGGCAAAGTAGATAAAGAAAGAACATGTTTTTTATATTTTCTGTTTTATAATTTAAAATCTAAGAATTCTAAGGATACTAATAAAACGTAGTCTGAAACAAGAATAGAATAAGGGCCATAGCCAATTTAAATTGCCTCATTTCATTAACAAATAAACTAATAACAGAAATTAAATGTCAACAAAACTAACCTGAGATTAGCCTTATATTGTGTCTATGTCCCTATGCAATCCAAACTTCCATTTATCTTGCCTATGAGAGAAATCTGAAACAAACATATGCTAACATCTCCTGAGTAAACTCAAAGTGTTTTCGGGAGCAAGGATATAAGAACAAAAGAATAAACATATAGATCTAGTGACCTTGTAATGATGAATGTTTACAGTAAAAGAAATTTTAATGTGTAGCATTCATATGATATATCAACTCAACATCAAGTATAAATCATTGATATTAAAGTGAAATAATGATCACTATTGAGGCTAAAGTTGTGTAACATATTAATATCCCATAATATAAGAGGAAAAACATAAATGGGACAGTGTCACACTGGTCTAAAGCCGAAATGTGAACAACTTGTCCATTTAGTTCTGAGAATTACATGTCCATGATTTGTTTCAAGAAAATATGTCTTTCACTAACAAAGTGAACAGTATTTAAAGTAACCTGGGATCCCAATACATATATCTCATAGGATAGAGTTGAGTCTCCCAAAATCAAGTAATATTACAAAAATAGTGGATTGGAAACGACTCATAATAGAGTTGGTTTATTCAAAAACTAAATCAAAGTTTTTGTACAACATAAAGAAGGAGAAATTACTAATCATTTAGGCATATGATTGAAAATATTTCTTCCAAATAATCAGCAATAGAATCTCCCATTTCCTGAGAAAAGCAAAACCAATTTGATAAATTAGAAAAACAATTACTAATAACTAATATTTTATTACACGATACTTGGCTACATAATCAAATATTCTATAGCCAGTCTTGATTTTAGTAAATGAAATCAAACTTCAAATCTACTTATTTCGAATTAAATAATAGAATTAAAATGAAAGGAAAATAAAATTGTTTTACCATTAAAAGTTAACTAAAGATGGTTCAGATAGTCGAGAGTTTATTATTACCTTGACAATGGTCGTATTCTTAATGACTATGTTTTTAGATCTCTTGATACGTTTGTCTCCCTCTCTGCATGTGCCTTGATATCAAGGTTTTCTTGCTTCAACAAATCATTCTGAGCAGTCAAAGTTTTAATTTGGGCCTGTAAGAGAGGAATGTCTATATAGTAACGCTCAACCCACTCGAAACAACCATCATAATGTATAGGGGAGATGGAAGGTCAACGAAGGACACAATCAGACAAGGGTGCTTCAGTCTTACCTGTTGTTTTCTTCAGATCTTGCCTAATACCAGAAAATCCTTATTTACCTTTAAGGCAAGGTGGTAAATTTGTCACGAAATCATGAGGTTCAGTATGAATGATAACCTCCCTCGTGGAACCTTGAATTTCTGAATCTTCCTGAACTATAAAATCCTCTATCTCAAGATCTGAACCCTCATCAATATCGATCGGATCGATCGAGCCTAGATGAGTATCGTTTCAGTTCCTTAGTTTCCTAGAGATTAGGCGACCCAATTTCTCTTTCTTGAAATCCAAGTCTATGCACTGTTGTCTCCTTCCTTTACAATGTTTCTTAACATTAGTCTCAACACTAGCATCATTCACAGGCACATGATGATCATTTCCCTCCAATTTGGCAGTCACCTGTTTAGGATATCTACGCTGTAATCCTTTACCTAAAGGGGTTTTATCAATAAAATATGGTTCGTCAATTGAATTTTAGAACTAGATTTTAACCACTGGCTCGTCCGAGTTAGGGTTTGGAATTAAGAGAGGGTTAGTTGTAGGATCAGCCTGGGCAAAACTATTCCTCATAAAAAATATCTGCCAACTATCCCCTATGGTCGAAAGATGATGCATCAACAATATTTTAACCAATCCATGGTGGAACAGGCTCAAATTGACAACCTGTCGCTTGTAATGCTTGGACATCTTATAGGGACTCATAAATAAGTAAAATGGCATATCTAAATCAAAACCTATGAAATTCATGAGCAAACGGATATGGTAGAGAAATCTTAGTCCTTATCAACCTTCACATGTAACAAATTGTTTTAGAATTAACATCAAACTATGCCATCTAGGCTTTAACAGAGCGATAGGAATACCTTTGATGCAACCAATGGTTTTATGAGATGTCATAAACAAACTCCACAAGAATTCTTCTATTTGGGTGTTTTTGAACCACCTTTCGCCCTTTGATGGGAGCCCTATTCCTTTTCTCATGAATTGCTCGGTCAAATCTAACTGTATGTCTCCAATCTTGGCTCTGAAACCATCAAAGGTTTGTGTGAAGGCTTCTTCTACCTGAAGATTATAACCCTCAAATTTCTTAAGGAATATATCCTAGCCATGATTCTTTATGTCCTCAATTGCATCGTCATGGGAAAGTAAGGCTTGACATCTATTTGGCTCTATGCGAATGATGAGCACCATGACCATTGTAACCAGAATTCAACAGATATTACTCATAATGGTTTTAGGTTCCAATCGTGCGAGCAACAAAAACAAGTCTGAATGGAGAGTGGAAACACAAAAATAGTAGATCCTGGGGGTTATCGTAACTCAGATAGTGGGAACGAAAACTAGAGGGTTCATTGTATCCCTTACCATCTCTCGTGATGAGTGCCAGAAACCCATAAGTATGCAACCCTATGTAGACAATGAATAACTTCATTAACATTTTGCACCAGGAATGTAAGGTGAGAACATGAGTACAACAGGTTTGTACTCATTGGCATGAATGTTGATACGACCATCAAATAATTAACCAAAGTTATTCATGAATCAAGGCAATTTGATAATGAACTATCAAACCATTGAAACAATAATAATTGTATTAACACAAAAAATGGATCCAACAACCATTTCATAAGATTTACATTTTAATTAAATATGGGTGACCTTTAAAAAGATGTTTCTAAGGCACAAAAAATTATAACACCTAGCTAATTTTTATGTTTAATTCATGCTTGTAGTCATGAATTAAACATAAAACAAATGAAAATGAAAACAATGAGAAATTAATAAGGAGAACTTTTAATCCAACAATTATTTCGAAACTCTAAAAAATGTTTACAAAAGTGAGGTGATGGAAGGTACAGAAAAATGTAATTTATTCTGATCATGTCAAATATCAAAATCATGTATGGCTGCCAACAATGGCGATGTACTAGAAGAATCGATTATCTCTGCATCACCAAAAAATCCATGTTAGGGTGAATCAGAAAGAATGATTTTTTAAGAAATAGTTGATAGCAGGTCAAGCATCTTGATCAAAACTCAGAAAATAACGCAGTCTAGCATCAGATGTGTTTCTGTCAGAAATGTAATTTGGTATCAAATCTAGATTATGAGCGAAAAAATGTTTAGGAAACCGACTTCGATACTATTGACAGGGCCACTACTTCCAGCAGGTGTCCATAGCCTCGATAGGGATGTCATTTAACCCAATCTAAAACCTCTATCCTATCCCAAAGTCATCCATTCAATATAAAGAACATATTTACTTTTGATCAATTTCAAAAAGAGATACCTGATAATTTTCTTAAACCCGACATTGCTTCGCTGCCAGTAGGCATGTTCAGTACCCTGATGAAGTTTCCTTGGCATCGTGCATGAATTTACCCACTACAAGAAGACATGTTCAGTGTCTCAATGGGTTTATAGACACTTCCCACACCTTGTAGTGCTTTCAACCCTCTAGAATGTTACAATTTCACAGAAAATTTAGGATATTAAAGAGAGCAGGGTGATGCGGAAAATATCAGATTTACAAAACAAAATGTGATCTTTTACAACTTATTTTCTCATTTGATGACCTTCATCATGATCTGGAGATTTAGATTTTTGTTAAGAAACCATCTCGAGGACAGGAAGGTATAATTGAGTTGTTTTCCTTAAAAACAAGGACAATGTTAAGAGTTTTATTAATGATAATCGTGTCTTCTCATAATTTTAAAGAGAAACCAGGAACATTTTTTTGAACATAAATTTACTTTTACTGATCTGAGTTTTAGCATTTACAACACTGGTGCTTTGAGGAGTCATCAACTGTTTCTCTTAGATACAAATTATGATTTCCCTTCCACAAACAAAATGGTGACTCAGACATAGTTATTCAGAAACAAATAAAAAACAAGAAAAATGAAAAGAACCAAAATTAAAAAAAAAACAGAAAAGAAAATTAAACAAAAAAAATATGTACAAAGGGGTGAATCTGGAATCATCAGGTGAAATACCTTTTGAGAGCCTGGCCATTCACTGGGAAAGTGTCTGGATGTCCCTCCAAATTATGCAGACGGAAAGAGCTGGGACCCAATTTTTCAGAAATTACAAATGGTCCCAACCACAGATTCTCAAACTTGGTGTGTTCCCCTTTTCCCTCGTGATCTCTTTCCCACTTGAGAACCAAGTCTTTGACATCAAAATTCCTATCTGAAGAAGAATTTGAATCAAACCATCTTTCTACAATTTGCTAATGTTGATCCAGTTTCTTCTTTGCTTGTGTTCTCACTTCCTCTAGTTTCAATAAGGTGTTTATTCGATTTTCTAGAGGAGGGAACTCCTCTTCTTGAACTTTCTGTGACAATTGTAGTGAGTGAAGTAAAAATGCAAAGAGAGAATTGATTCTCTTCCGTAGATGATAAAGAAATGAGAATTAACAATAGAGGACTTTGGGGTTACCTTATCAGCCCAAAGTGCATTATACAGTGCATTGTGTCAATTTTTGTGATTTTCTGAAACTGTCCTCTTAATAATCTTGATTAATTTTTTGTTCGTTGATTTTGCTAGGCCATTTCCTTGAGGATAGTAGCTTGCATAATACTTTAGTTTGATCCCTTTTTGCAAATAAAAAATGTTCATATCAAGGGATAAAAAGTAAGAGGCGTTATCAAAGACCAGACATTGAGGAACGCCGAATTGAGCGATGATATGAGAGTTTAGGAAAGCTACTACCTGATTTGTGTTCATCACTTTCAAAGGTACAACCTCAGACCATCTAGTAAAATAATTTGTTGTTGTAAGGATATACTTGTGCTGCTGTGAAAAAGAAGGATCGATTGGTCCTACGATGTCAAGGCCCCATTGCTAAAAAGGAGAATCTACAGTAACAGTCTGCAAAGGGAATGCTTCCTTTTTCACTCGACCTGTAGCCTTTTGGCAGATTATGCATTTATGACACAACGTATGGGCATATTTAAACAAAGTGGGCCAATAGTACCCAACTCTTATCACTTTGTGAGTAGTGGTATCTCCACCTAAGTGACCACTGGCTTCACCTGCATGAATTTTATATAACACTTTCTCTGACTCTTCCTTTTCAAAACAACACAGAAAAACACCATCAAATTTCTTTCAGAATGATGCATCATTTATTAACTGGAAAGATGCATATTTCAACCTGAGTGCTCTTCTTCTTTTAGGATCAAGATTATGGGGAGTAGATCCATGTGTCAAATAAAATTTAATGTTCTCATACCAAGAATTGATAGTAACTTGTGCACAACTGATTTATTTTTCGTTATGCTGATTTACAGTTAAGGTGTTGACTTGACTTTCCTATTCTTCAATTGAATCGACCACTAGTTTACATAGGCCTTGACCTCTAATAATATGTTCGGGGGTTATTTCGAGGTCATATTCTTGTAATGCCGTCATCCAATTTTCCCTTTTCTCACCCAGTTCCTTTTGTACTAACAGGTTTCTTACAGTTGGGTAAGGAACAATAACCTTGGTTTTGTACTAACAGGTTTCTTACAGTTGGGTAAGGAACAATAACCTTGGTTTTGGATTTCAACAGGTATGACTGGAAGTGTTTCACTACTTTGAAAACAACATATGCCTATTGATCTACTACAGGGTAGTTAAGCTCTGCTCCTTTGAAATATGAGATCATGAAGGCAATGGGTATCTTATTGATTTCGTCATTTTTTTGTGTTAACATATAAGCATAAGATCGGTTAGACACAAAAGTGTAAAGAGTCAAATCCTGAGAAAAATCAGGACTCATCAAGTAAGGGGCTTCTATTATTGCTTTTCTAATTGAATCAAAAGCCTGAATTTCTTGTGGTCCCCAACGGTATAGAACATCCTTTTTAATTAAATTTTGTAATGGTATTACCATTTCCGAGAATCTTGAGACAAACCTTTTGATGAAATTAATCTTTCCCAGAAAGGACTACATGGCCTTTTTGGAAGAGGGAGGGAAAAGTATAGTGATAGCTTGGGTTCTTTCAAGGTCAATAATCATTCCATTTTTAGATACTATAAACCCAGTTAGTTTACCTTTCTCTACTGCAAAGATTGATTTCTTAGGGCTGAGAGATATGCCAAACTTGCAGCATTGTTCCAGGACAAGCCTAAGGTGAGACAAGTGATCTTTCTTGTTTTTAGAGAATACAGTGACATCATCAAGGTAGACCATGACTGACAAGTTAATAAGGGCATGAAAAGCAATGTCCATTGCTCTCTAGAAAGTGGCACCAATGTTTATCAATCCAAAATTCATTTTCTTGTAGGCATAAGTGCACCATGGGGTACAGAAAGTGGTTTTAAGCTGGTCTGAGGGAGACATAAGGACTTGGCTATATCCTGAAAATCCATCTAGCAAAGATAGTCTTTCGGAACCAAACACTTGCTGTAGAATTTGTTCCATTGGAGGAACATGGTAGTTATCTTTATTATATGCTTGGTTAAGGTTCCGAAAATCGAGAAAGAGTCTAATTTCACCACTTTTCTTCCTTACAGGGACTAGATTAGACACCCATTGTGTGTGCCTTAACGGGAAAATTATCTTTGCAGTTAGTAATTTATTCAGTTCTTTTTTAACGATGGGTTCCAATTTAGGGTGCATATTCCTCAATTTATGTTGAAAAGGCTGTGTCTGGGGTTTCATGGGGATGATATGTTGTATTATATTGGGGTCGAATGTTTTCAATTCATCATACGTCTAGGAAAAAATTTCTTTAAATTATTTAAACAATTTTATAAAAGTAGATTGTTCTTGCTCAGAACATCCTGTTCCTAGATTGATATTTTGAGGATTTTCCTTTCTTCCTAAATTAATCATTTCATAAATCAAAGAAGAACTGTTTGTTTTACAATTAATCGTGCCTCTAAATTTATCATGCAATTCATAAAATTTCTCTAGTCTTACAGCATATCTGGGGATAGAGTTTACCAGATCAGATGTTTATTCAGGAGATCTAGGATCTGATATTACCATGAAGTTTCATAGGTTTTCATCATGAGTGCCTTCATCAACGACTGCACCTCGGAAGGTGTCTTCCATATGTAGGAAGTTGATGATTTGCTGGTCATTATCGAACACTCTTCAATTGGTGATGTTATATGGGATCGACGACCTAAACAATAATTCAATTGAAAATGCATTAGGGGTAATACCTTCAACGGGTACTAGTTTAGAAGAAACATTGGCTAATAAATCAGCTTCCGAATTACTTAATCTAGGAATGGAATTTATGTTAAATGATGAAAATTTTTGCATCAAACTACATACCTCGGTTTGGTATCTTTTCAGATGTGGTGATAAGCAATGTATGGTGTTTCTTAGCTGCTTAGCCACGATTTTTGAATCACCAAATACCATCAAATTCTGCATGTTCATATCCAAAGATTTCCTAATTCCTTGTAGAAGTGATTCATACTCGACGGTGTTATTAGTGCACTCAAATTCTATCCTGCAAGCAATAAAAATTTTATTACCCACAGGATTGATGAGCACATAACCTACACTTGCTCCTTCTTTGGATTTGGATCCATCAAAGTATAATGAACATATTTGGGTTTCGTCAGCAGTACTTGGCATACTTGGAAAAGATGATGTCTAAGTATAGGTCATAACTTCCGATTGCTGCCCAGGATCAGTAATAGGAGAAATTTTGGCCATGAAATTACCAAAGAAGGTAT
>CBVK0100189589.1:0-13859 GCA_900067695.1 Picea abies | reverse complement strand
TATATATATATATATATATATATATATATATATATATAATTTTAAAATAATTTTTTTTTTTTTATATATAATTTTTGAGTTTTTCCTTTATAATTTTTTTATTTAAATTTTAAAAAAAAATATTGTTTTGTTTTTTGTTTTTTTAATTTTTTCTTTAAGAAAAAAACTAATTATAGTTGTAGTATTGAAAAAAATGGTTGTTTTTTATTTACTTTTTTAAAAAACAACTCTCAAATTTTTTAATTTTTTAATTTCTTTAAATTTTTAATGTAAATTTAAAAAAATTATAAAAATAATTTGTAATCAATGATTTAGGAGCCAATTTTGAGTTGTTTATCGATGATGGTAGTCATTGTTGAGGCCACAATTTCAATCAAGTTATAATCTTAACTCCAAAAAGAACTTACTGCTACTGGTAGCATTGCTTTTCAATTCAAGGGTCAATTTTAAAGTCTTTGTCCAAAATGACATCATTTGTCAATACAACAGGTCTGAACGGGTCTAAATTTTAACCACTACAAAAAAAAGGTGCTACTATTAGAGTTCTTGTTAAGTTGGTAACTGTGTTTATACAAAAGCACTTCATTATGCCAAGTTCATCCCTAACATGCATGGGGTGTTGTTTGAAGTTGTTGGATCAAACAGGAAATCTTGGGATATATGTGAACCATTCCTTCTTGACCTCACTCAACCAATTATTTATGATGAAGGAGAGTGAAAAGAGGGACCCTTCCTCTTCATACTTTAGACAGATAACATATGCTAATAGATTCATCTTTCCCTTCTTACAAATGATCTCATAATCATATCCCAACATTTTGGCAGGCCATTTATGTTGTTATGGGGATAAAATTATTTTCTCTAGGAAGTATTTCAGGTTGCGATGATCATTTTTAATTTGGAAACATTCCCTAGCAAGTAGGGATTTCATATGCCCACATCATGCAAGATACCCGTCATTTTTTTCATAGGTGGATTTTCCTTAGTACTTCTCATAGACTTATTTTTTTGTAAAGGCTAGTGGTATTCCATCTTGCATGAGTTATTATCTTATGCCCTTACTTGAGGGTACACATTCCAAAACAAAAGTCTTAGTGAAGTTTGGAAGAGATCGCACTAGGGTTTTACATGTAGAATTCTTCAAAAAATCGAATGCTTGATATGTGGATTCATTTGAACGAAAGGTATTTTTTCAAGGTAGGTAGTGAGGGGAGAAGGAATATTTCCATATTTATTGACAAACTTTCTATACTAATAAGTGAGAACAAGAAAACCTCAAAAAATTTTAAGATTGCTAGGATGTGGGAAATCCTTGATTTCTTCAATTTTCCTTTGGTCCAGTTGTAGAGCATCATTATTAACAATATGAACCAAATATTATACTTCATAGACACGAAAGGTAAATTTAGAAATCTTGAGAAAGTGTTGTTGATTAGAAAGCATTTGTAATACATGATCCAAATGGGTAACATGGGCATGACAATTTTTACTATACATTAGGATGTCACCAAAAAAGACAAGGACAAAATGACATAGAAAGGGTTGAAAGATGTGGCTCATGAGAATATGGAAGGTGGAAGGTGCATTGCAAAGGCCAAAGGGAATTACCAACAACTCATATTGGCCTTCATGAGTAGAAAAAAATGGTTTTAGGAATATTTCCCCCCTTCATGCAAATTTGGTTATAGCTAGAAATCATATCAAGTTCAAGGTGAAGAATTGAGAGCCTTTGAGCTCATCCAAAACATTATTAATGACTAGAATGGAGAACTTATCCTTGGAAGTTATTTTTTTGAGAGATTGAAAGTAATGATACATGCACTAGGTTCCTTCTTTTTGTAGTACCAAGACAATTGGTCACATATAAAGGTTGGTACTAGGGTGGATGACATGAATAACTAGCAACTCCTAAACTATCTTTTCAATTTTATTTTTATTTTTGGAAAATGGATAGCGATAATGGAATACATCTGGTGGAAGGATACTTGGTATAAGTGAAATATAATGATCATGTGCATCATGGGAGGGCTGGAATCCCTATGGGGTTTCAAGCACTAATTGGTGTTTTTCCAAGACTAATTGCATGTCAGGATGTATGGGTTTAGAAGGTGTCTCAAAGGCTTGAATGGCATGGAATTGGGAACAATAATTCCCTTTTAAAATATTGTTTTCCATTCAGTATGAGTTGATGATCTCCGAAGAACTGTTTGTGATTCCTTGGAAAGTGTAGCAGTGCCCTTCCTATTGAAACTCATGTATCACTCTTGGAAATCCATGGTGATGGGGCCTAGTGTCCCTATGCATTCAACACCCTAAACAATGTCACAACCACCCATTTCAATATAAAACATGTGGGTTTTCAATGAATAATCACCTATTTGAAGCCTCACATTTTAACAATGACCCCCACATTTCATGGAACCTCCATTGGAAATCATGATATAGAAGATGTTGATAGCATGGATATAATTGTTATAATGAACATGAATGGAGATCAATGTGGAATGCTTTTTATTAATATGATACACATATAAATACATGATCTTCCAAGAAGTCTCTTGGACTCCCGAAGAAAATTTCTATTTTCTTGACATTTCATATTCCTTCTCAAGTGAATAATATAAAATACCATAACCCTAATGTATTAGGTTTCCAACATTCCCCCCTAATTCAAAGGGGTGCATGTGAGTCCAAAAAAAGAGATGAAATTAGGAAGTGGAAATCTGCCAATGGATGGATGTGCTCTATGAATCAGGTGGTTTTGGGATGACCACAAACCAAATGGCTAGCAAAAGTTGATGTATTCATCTAAATGGTGGTTTAAGGAATACCATGAACCAAATGGATAGAAAAATTTGATGTCTTATACTAATTTTTTTTTAAGGAAGACTGTAAAGTATGGAACTTGACTCTAAGGCTTAGTGGTTCCCATGAAATTTCCTAATTTATCTAGAAGCTTATGTATTCTACTAATTGAAAGTGCTCTCAAATGGTGGTTTAAAGATGACCAAAAATTGTTATCTAGTACAAGTTGTAAGTATTCTACTAAATATTAGTTTAATGAAGGCCAAAAACCAAAGAACATTGATGGAATATGGCTCTGACCCTGGCTCAATTCTTATTTCTTGATTTATAGGACTTCAAAGATTGAAGCTTGATTGTCAATCATTGATATTATTCCCACCTATCAGGTACAAGGTGAGAAGATGAAAATATTTCTACTGCAAAGTGTGTCAATACTTGAGAATGAATTCTTCAGCGTGATTGATATATCTTCTTGTCTATTGATGAACATTTCCAATAAGGGACCCACCCATAGTGATATTTTACTCTTGTAGGTTTGTTACATTTGCAACATCTATATGAAGGATTATTATTCTTTCCACAATGCTCATAAGGATGAAGATAAAAAATCTGATCCTCCATGTGGGCAATTCAGTGACAATGTTGGTGTTTACAAATTTGATCTTGAATTGGAGTAGGTGAAGATGAATCTTCTTGAAGGAATCCAACACTCTCAAACTGGATTGGCTTGGAATAATATCAAATGTGAAATTTCACTTCCATTTTATATCGAAGACCATTCAATGCTTCTTGTTGATGATTTCTTCCCAAGGTTTGATGATGGGGTTTTAAAGTGCAAGAAAAAATTCTTTATGACGAACTTCATATTCATTTGAATCTACTTTTGAAGTGGCATCATTGATTTTGTAACATCCCACTCTTGCATACACTAAGTGAACTTATTACTTGAAGACACTTGTGTGCAAGTGATCCGAGTTATTATATTATTAGTCGTTTTGATTATGATTATGGGATATTGTGGATTTGATGATATGTTATTTTGTCGTAATTACATAGACAGGTGATATTGAATTGGTTCTCCTGAGTGTGCAGGAGTTTGGACATTCAGTATGCAAAGGCATCGATGAAACCCTTTGGACTTTGGATTGATTCAGGGAGTGTTTTGTTGGGGTTTGAATGTTGTTGATGTGACATATGTACATATGATTAGATATTACGATGATTGATTATTATTGTTGACATGATTCGTTGATGGATGCAGGATGATTATAGCTTGCCAACCAGACTCACATGTGGAGTAGAGGGATCATGCATGACAACTATAGACTTTGAGGGAGAGGTGTGGCAACAACCCTGCCACAACCTACTAGCACTCCCATCGTGGCTTGAACTGTAGGTTAACAATTATCTAGTTCGAGAAGACCCACAATGCCATGACAGTAGAGTGTGACAGTCGCTCATGGTGATTCTAAGGGGCACGCAACAAGGAAAGACCCTTATTCCTTAGAGGCCCTTAGTCTCCCACAAGATCACCTGGTGGAGTATTGATTCCAGGGGTTTGACGTCTACCAAACTCAGTCAAGAGGCGAGTGGCATCCTTGGATCACGTAGTGCATCTTGAAGGGCATGTCGCGCAAGGAAAACAGAAAGCAGTGAGTGGCACCCTTGGAGCACGTAGTGCATATTGAAAGTCACATCGCACAAGGAAAATGAAAAGAGACGAGTGGCACCCTTGGAGCACGTAGTGCATCCTAAAGGACACATCGTGATTTTAATTGGTAAGTGAATAAACCTAGTCGAACTTTAAATGAATGATATGATAAGTAAAGTTTAAAAACAATTTTTCCCTTAAAAATGTTGCCCAACCTAGTGAATTTAAAACCTAGGTTTAAGCACGACCAAAAATAATTAGACATATAAGAAGAATGGGGTAAAGAAATTCAAACTTTATTTATTAAAGTTAAAAAAAAAAATTATAATGGAGGATTAATTATTTTTTTTAAAAGGGGGTGATGGTTGTTTTTATCTACTTTTTCTAAATTAATTTTAGTTAAAAAGAAAAGAGGGTAAATGGTTGTTTTATCTACACTTTCTAAATTCATTTTTAATTAAAAAGGTCAAAGGGTAAATGGTTGTTTTATCTACACTTGCTAAATTGAGTTTTAGTTAAAAAGGGAAAAGAAGGAAACTTAAAAGAAGTAGGAAACTTAAAGAAAAGGGGAAACTTAAAGAAAAAGGGAAACATAAAAAAATGTTGAATGCCTAACTTAGTAAGGAATCTTGCCTTGGGAACTTTATAAACTAGGAGTTAAGTAAGGTGTAAGTCATTTAAGAATTGTAAGGGAATATTAGGACACTGAGGAGCGTTTTTAGGAATGCTTTTAGGAGGGTGAGGAAAATAGGAATATTTAATTAATTAATAAAACTGATTTTCTGGTGCAACTAGGGGATTGGGTGACATGTGTACGGGGGAGGTTTTTCGAAATTAATTAAATGAAAAAGGAATTTAGTGAGAATTTGGGAAACTAATTACTTGAAAAATCTATAAAAAGGATGGAGGAGGAGTATGGATCACATCTTTTTGTGTAATGTTACGCTGCGGAAATTTTATCTTGATTGAACATTCTCTTGTGGGAGTTGGGATACTCAGTTCAGGTAATGAGTGGTAGCTTGACCTTGTGAGGCGAGCTGGGTGATATCATTCTCTGGTATTGTGCATGTGGCCCCTTTGCGGCTCGGGGGGCTCAGGGGGAAGAAGAGTACCCCTAGCGTTGACTGGAAGGTACTGATGAGATCACATCGATCGACAAGAGGGAGCTGGACGGAGTGCACACGAGACAGTGAAATTTTAGCATTCGCATTTGGCTAAGGTATGCATGTTAAAGTTGTTACTTGCAATGAAACTTAATTTACACATGTTTATTTTTTTGTACTCGGTTGAAGATTTCATTGCCTTGAGATTTCTTGTACATGCATTCTTATGATACTTGTAATCCCCTTGTTGCTTGATTTATTCAGTAAGAATCCTTGCTATCAATTGTATCCTTTATTTATGATTTACTATCTCTTTTCTCGTGGCTAGAATGAGCCCCAGACTCAAAACCTTGTATGCGCTATTGTATCTCCTGCCTGCATTTTCTTTATTCCTTGATTGCAGTTTTATGTTCATAATTTCTTCTCCAAGGAGAATATCTGGATGAAGATTGTGTTTTATCCTCTGTCTTGTGATCCTTTAATTTATTAGTTTGTTCTTGAGCAATCGGCCAGGAGCCGAATCGATGGTCGTCAATCCATTTTTTAAAGACTTAGATTCAAATGCCCTGCTTTCCTGTGCATGGATAATAACTGTTGGATCATTCTCTACCCAACAAGGAATTCTGGCCTGGGTTTTTATTCTCTCCAGTCCACCCTCGTTGTTCCTCTGCATTGATTCTCAAAGTTAAATCGATTATTTGCATCTTGATTGATTAAAATTCAATATTACTCTGTGTTTCAATTGCTTACACTTTGGTAAACCTCTACGTTTGATTGATAAATCCCTGCGTTTTGAATGGTGAAAACTCTACGTGTGACTGGTAAAATTCTCTGCCTTGAATGGTAAAATCCATGTCCTTGATTGATTCAATGCTAAAATTTTAACCTCTAGGTTTTCCCTATGAATGATTGTCTCTGTGTTTTGGGACGATTCATTTATGAATGCTTAACTCAACATTTTCCCCTAAATTTTATTGTTGACAACAATTTTATCGAGAGTGAATTTCCTTGATTTTTGTTGAGTGTTGATGAGTGATTAATATGATTGAGCGATTCTGTACTTTTGAGATTTTAGTATATCAAAAGTATTCAGTTGTAACTTTGTATATGATAGGATGAAATTTTTGACCTTTAAATTCGGTGACTTTATTTATGACAATGATTTTATACATATGAAAGACAACATCTTTTTATATAGATGACAATGACTTATATGATAGACATCAATTTGTATATGATAGACCACATTTTATATGATTATTCCCAACATTTTGAAATGGTAAAACATCTGCATTTTTGATAACACACAACAAATTTTATCCTCTAAACAAATGTCTGACAACGAATTGAGATACGCTCTAAACCTAACGAATCATACATGCTCTAAACATAGTAATCTTGTTTTTCTCGTTTGATTGAATTGCTTTTGAGTAGTGACTGTATTTTACTCTGTGATTTTCCTTTTATAGACAACAAATTCACGCAGCCTTTACTAGTGCGATTTGATTGCATTGAATAACAATATTGATTACTGTTGACAACGAATTTAATAATTGTTTACAACGATTTTCACCTTCATTGCTATTTAGACTTAAAAAAAAATTGTTGTATATTAATGGCATCACTTTCAAACAAAAACGAAATTCACTTTCATTGCTTTTATATTTTTAAAAATTCGTTGTATATTCATGGCATTCACATTTTTTAAAAAGGGTCGATTTTCACTTCCATTGTTAATTATATTTTTAAGAGATGGATTTCACTTTTAATTAAATCATGGAATTCACCTTGATAGTCATAAATGATGGCATCCACTTGGCATTCACCTTTTATTCACCCTTTAATCATAAATGATGGAAGTCACCTTCATTGTTATTAATTATAAATGATGGTATTCACTTTCAGTGTTATTATATTCATAAATGATGGCATTCATATTGTGGTGGAATCCAAACAAAAATTGATGATGAAATTTAAGATGTAAGCATTTCTTTTAACTTGTACCATGTGGCTTATGGTTGTATTCACCTTAATTGCACCTTCAATGCTATGTGGTTGGGGAAATCCCCCTTGTCACCTGTGGAATGGTATGTTACCCTTTTAAAAGAATGAATCACTTTAGGTGGTCACTAACCTTGGTTACCTTTTATGATGATGACTAGCTTAGTAATTAAATTCGTTGCGCCACTAATAATGGATATATGAAAATGCACACAAAAAATTGCAGTATCAAGAGTGACAGTAATAGATGGAATGTGTGCATCGAGTTAAATCAATGACGCCTTTGCGCCCGCGATTAAAATGATGCTTGTTGATTTGTGGTTTAGATTTTCTTGCATAGTCCATGTTGACGATGAGATGGATTAGAAGTTAGAGTTATTGCGCACATAAATTTATCTTAAGTGATGATAATCCCTAGACACCTTGCGTGCATTGAAACCGTGATGTAAGGAATTATTTTAGAGGCTTTAGACTACTTGTAGGTGATAAGTTGTTAAGTTGTTATTGATTGTCAGACCTTATATCTTGTGCAACAAATTAATTGATGATACTCTCACGCCTCAACTCTAGGCGATGTTTAATTTATGTTTGTGTTTAGTTTTCCTTACGCAACTTGTGTGTACAGTAGTTCACTTTACGCCTTCACATATGTGGTGATGTGATGGGTTATCAACCCTTGCATGCTTCATCATATACTAATGAATGAGGAATTACCAACTTTTATTGTGCCATGAATTTATTAACAAATGATTGTAGTAGACTATAGACTGCCTGTGCAAAATGGAAATGTTATGTTATATGATGAGTTCTGTGAATGATTCCTTGAGCGCCATGTTTATTGATGTTTTATTTTTCCTAATGCATCTTTAAAAAAAACAAAAAGATTGTACGTATCCCATTGTCATGACGGTGGGGTGTTACATATGGTATCAGAGTGGGTTCAACCCTACATCTGTGGATCGCCATGCTTTCCACTGTAGTAAACCCTTGAGTAATAACCTAGTGTTTTTTAAAAATTTAACGTTTCCATGTAGTGATATCGATTAGAGGACAACACAGAGGTTCGCAATGTGGTATCATGGAAAGAGGTGTGACACCTCCAAAAGTGCTTGCACCTTGAGAGTCTAACCCCCAAGGGGGAAGGACAATTCCTTGGGATGGATTCGATTGTCATAAGGGATGATGATGGTCTGACAAGGCCCCTCTAGGGAACGTCAGAGGAATTGATTCACCATTTGTATTAATATGAGGCCAGGGCACCTGTACCCCTGCGGGTCCATAGCGGACCCCAACTAGTACCATTAGCTTCATCGAGAACTCAAGAAGGATAAGTTCTCAAGTCCATAGGTGTCATGGATGGCTCAGTCATTGAGGCATGTCTGGAGAGTAAGGAAATGTGCTTCACACTTCATGATTATGACCTCCATCATGAAGGTCTGCATGGCGTACTTTCAACCGAAAGGGGTGCACTCTTATATGGTGGAAGACACTCCTACTGTAATTAAACATGGTCGTCAAAGACGTGTCATGGGAACTGTTCGAGGAACGGTTCTGGGAGAGGTATCTTTCTGAGGAATTCATTGAGCACTAGCTCAACGAGTTCAATACATTTCGACAGGGTGGACATACGGTTCCTGAGTACAAGGTTCATTTTATGGATCTGCTTCGGTATGCTCCGCACCTCAATAACAAGAAACATAAGGTCAACAGGTTCCTATTTGGCCTTAATGTTGGCATTCATGCAAAGGTTAGGATTTTGATGCCTCAAACCTTGCATGATTTCCTCTAGAAGGTCCTCATAGTAGAGGAGGATCTTATCAATGGGGGTTAGAGTAGGACCCTAGCGAGACCAGTGGGGAAGATTTCATCTGGTGTGCATCAGCATCAAAAACTAGCTAGAAATTTGCCAATATATCATGGCTTCCAGAGAGGATCCACTTTCACTACACCTCGGTGACCGATGCCTCATCAGCAGACTCCTTACAGAGTGCCACAACAACGTTTACTGCAACAACATTAGTTTAGGCCTGTTCATCAGAACAGACCAGGGTTCCAGGATGATGGGCCGTCAACTTCTACTTCATGTACCAAGAATACTAGACTGAAGAAAGGGTGTTGGACATGTGGGGAATCACATTACCAACGAACTTCCTAGTGGAGAGGAATAGAGCATCTAGACTAGCCAGACCCACTACCGTGGGAGATTTGGGTAAGGCCCATCAGATTCATGCAATGGTGAATAACCACCAGGCAGAGCACCAATCGACTATGTTAGAGAGGTCAGGTACCTTCGTTGACCAGACCCTTATTATTTTGATAGATATCAGTGCTACCGAGAGTTTCATTTTTGGTGCAGTTCTAAAATGAATTAAGGTAAAGGTAGTCAAACAGGATGAGTTTAGCTTTGTAGAAATGGCTTCGGGAACCAAACAGAAGATTGGTGGGAAGGTTACTGGCTATAGCCTTAACCTGGGAGAGTTTGTCTCTAGGGCCAACCTGTACGTCATGATCTTAGGATCTTATGAAGTCGTTATCGGTATGGACTGGTTGGAATCACATGATGCAATACTCGACTATAAGATGAAATGGTTGAGCTTGGGTGATGATGAGGGACAGAGACATGTGATTGAAGGTCAGAACCAGGGAGTCTCCCTGATGTTCATCTCTTCTTTGTAGCTACGAAAGAGAAAGTGCAAGGGATGTAAGATTTATGTGATCCTTGCATTAAATGAGAAGGGAGTAGCGAAAGGAATAGAACACCTTCTAGTGTTTAAAGAGTTTGTGGAAATCTTCCCTAAGGAGTTACATGGGATGTCACTAGAGAGGGAATTGGAATTTACCATAGACCTAAAATCAGGGACTAAACCGATAGAAAGAATTCCTTATCGGATGTCAACCCCAGAGCTACAGGAGTTGAAAATGCAACTAAAGGAGTTGTTGGACCCGGGACTTATAAGTCCCAGTGTGTCACCGTGGGGTGCGTCTATTATTTGCATATGGAAGAAGGATGGGTTGTGGAGACTCTGCATTGACTACCATCAATTGAACAAGGCAACAATCAAGAATCAATATATGTTGCCAAGGATTGATGATTTGTTTGATCAAATGAAGGGTGTGATTGTGTTTTCAAAGATCGAATTGAGATCAGGGTATCACCAGTTACAACTCAAGGAGGATGATGTCCGTAAGACCGCCTTTAAGACAAGGTTTGGATATTACGAGTTTACTATTTTACCTTTTGGTCTAACAAAGGCCCTAGGGTATTTATGAGTTTGATGAATGAGGTGTTCCATGACTACTTGGACAAGTTTGTCCAAGTATCCATTGACGATATTTTGATTTACTCACGGAATATGGAAGAGCATGACAAGCACTTTCGCTTGGTACTACAGTGTCTACGAGAAAAAAAATTGTATGGGAAATTGTCTAAATGCTCGTTTTATCAATCGAAGATTCACTACATAGGGCATGTCATCTCCAATGAAGGTATCATCATGGATCTAGCAAAGGTCGAGGCTATTATGGAATGGCATGCACCGACGAATGTCCCCAAAGTGCATAGCTTCATGGGTTTAGCGGGATACTATCGACGGTTCGTCGAGGATTTTTCGAAGATAGAAAATCCAATTATGGAATTGTAGAAGAAGAAAAAGATGTTTGTTTGGACTGAGAAATGTGCGGAGGCATTTTGGAGGCTCAAGGAGATGTTGACAATGAAATCGATACTAAAGGTCCCTGACATGGATGCAAAATTCCTTGTATGCACTGACACATCCAAGGAAGGATTAGGTAGAGTATTGATGCAAGATGGTCGAGTGATTGCTTACATCTTGAGAAAGTTGAGATGGAATGAGGAGAACTATGCAACACATGATTTGGAATTGTTAGCCATTGTTTATGCCTTGAGAGTTTGGAGGCACTACCTTATTGGATGAAAAATTAACTAAAAATGGACCACTGTGGTATACAACACATCTTTACGCAAAGCGACTTGAATGGGCGATAACGACGTTGGTCGTAATTGATTAGTGAGTACGATTTCGAGATTACTTACATAAAAGGAACATTGAACAAAGTGGTAGATGTGTTGAGTCGGAGACCATGCATCTTTTCAGTGATGCCTCTTCAAATGAATCAATGAGAATGGATTCTAAGCTTACAGGGAGATGATGATTGGTACAAAGAGGTCAAGGATTTTATTGGACAAAACACAACGATGGTACCAAAATTTGAAGGATTTACAATGGACAACGACGGATTATTGAGATTTAAAAGTTGAATTTACATACCACCCAACGACAAGTTGAGGAGTTTGATCCTAAATGAGCCTCACAGAACAGTGTACATGGCTCACCCAAGAGTCACGAAGATGAGGGAAAAACTTAAACCCTTATTCTTATGTTAAGGAATGAAGGCAGACATAGTCAACTACGTGGCTAGATGTTTAGAATGTTAGTAGGTGAAGGCTGAACATAGACATCTGGTAGGATTACTACAGCCACACGCAATTTCAGAATTGAAATGGGAGGTCATTTCGATGGATTTCATTGTTGGATTGCCACTGATGGTAAAGAGACACAACTCGATTTTTGTGGTATTCAAAAATCCAATGAAGAGTGCTCATTTTATTCTTGAGCATACAATGTATCAAGAACATGACATAGCTATAGTTTTCATCAGCAATATTGTGAGGCTGCATGGCATACCTAAGAGGATTATATCTAATCAAGGATCGGTGTTTACTGGATGATTTTAGACTAGTTTCCAATAGGCCTTGGGAACCCAAATTAACTTTAGTACGGTGTATCACTCGGAGATAGACGGGCAGAATGAACAAACAAACCAAATCTTGGAGGATATGTTGAGCATGTATGTGATGGAACAACATAATCATTGGGAAGAATTATTTCCACTGGTGGAATTTGCATATAACAATAGTTATCAAAGACCATTAAGATGGTGCCTTTCGAGTTCCTTTACGGGCAACCATGTCAGACGCCTTTGAGTTGGGATTGGCTTGAGGATAGGGTCCTGATGGGGCGAGAAGCGATCCAAGAAATGGAAGACCAAATGAAAACCCTAAGACAAGGGATAAAGGAATCATAGGATTGACAAAAGAGTTATGTTGATGCGCGTCGTATCGATCGTAGTTATGAAGTTGGTGATCAAGTCTTCTTGTGGGTGAAATTGCATAAGAGTTCGATCAAGTTTGGAAAGGGTTCTAAAATATCTCCTAGGTTCATGGGATCCTGTGATATTGTGGAAAAGAGAGGGCCTGTGGCCTATTGACTAGCCTTGCCTGATCCTTGAGGTGTATGCATGATGTCTTTCACGTCTCTGTTTGGAGACATTATGTTAGTGATCCTACATGTTGTTGACATGAGTTCCTTGTAGGTATTGGATGAGGGTGCACTCACGGTGGAGCCAATATGCATCCTGGACAATCACATTTGACAACTATGGTGTCGAACAGTAGATCAGGTCAAGGTCTAGTGGGACAACTATAGTCCACACTTGGCGACCTGGGAGGACGCATATGATATGCGCCAACAGTTTCCATTTTTGTTTGATAGATAGAGTTATGATGTTGTGATACACTTTATTTCGGCAATTATATACTATTAAACTTCACGATGAAGTTTAAACCAAGAGGGGGTTTATGTAACATCCCTCTCTTGCGCACACTAAGAAAACTTATTCTTTGAGGACACTTGTGTGCAATTGATCTGGGTTATTATACTATTGGTCATTTTGATTATGATTATGAGATATTATGGATTTGATGATATGTTATTTCATTGTATTTACATAGACAGGTTCTATTGACTGGGTTCTCTTGAGTGTGCAGGACTTTGGACATTGAGGATGAAGAGGCATGGATGAAACCCCTTGGACTCTGGATCGAGTCTGGGAGTGGGTTGTTGGGGTTTGAATTTTATTGATGTGACATATGTACATATGATTAGATATTATGATGATTGATTATTATTGTTGACATGATTCGTTGATGGATACAGGTTAACAATAGCTTGCTGACCAGACTCACATGTGGAGTAGAGGGGTCACTCATGACAACCAGAGACTTTGAGGGAGAGGTGTGGTAGAAGCTCTACCACATCCTACTAGCACTCCCACCATGGTGAGAACTTTAGGTTAATACTTACCTAGTTCGAGAAGACCCACGATGCCGTGAGGGAAGACTGTGACAGTCGCTCACAATGATTCTAAGGGGCGTGCAATAAGGTAGGGGATTTATTCCTTAGAGTCCCTTAGTCTCCCACAAGATCACCTGGTGGAGT
>CBVK0100189588.1:0-13859 GCA_900067695.1 Picea abies | reverse complement strand
TTCTCAGGTCACTTCAAGGCGTTTTCCCGCACATTAAGTTAAAAACTTTGGGGGTTGTCCTAATTAAAACTATCAACCACTGACCAGCACAGCGTGTATGAACTTACTCCCAGCAGATCGAGACAAGCTCGCAACTGGAAGGGTCAGGAACCGCACTGAGAGCTGAGGGGAATTTGTTTTATTTTATGACAGAAAATAAAAGTGTGAGACTAATTACTAAATCCGCACTGACCAGGCCCCTTTTGAGGTCGCTGAGGGGATGGTTTATTTGCCAACAAGAAAGTAAATGTGACACTAATTACTAGATCCACACTGACCAGGCCCCTTTCGAGGTCGCTGAGGGGATGGTTTATTTGCCAAAATTGAAATTGTTGAATTAAAACTAATCTAGCAATTAGTGTTCTACTTGCAAAATGGAAATCTAATCTAAATGTTGTTTTTAAGATAGATTGATTTGTTACTTTAACTTATGCTGAAAGGAGAAAAGCAAGAAACCAAAACTTGAACACACACCACACTGCCAATCCCCTAGAGGGAGGCTGAAACTGGGCACTATGAGGCCCGCTTTTATTTGCTTCCTATTACAATAGAGCAATTGAATTCTCTTTTCTCTTTTAGAACTTTTGGATCCTTGAAAACTAGCTCAAACTTTAATAAAATGACTACAAGGGGTTCCTTTTTATCAACCTGATTTTTATTGAATTAAAATGACTTTTTTGGGTTTTTGAGAGTAAAATCACTAATTTTCCTCAAGTGGGTAATTAGGTAACATGGGTGCTCTAGGTCCAAAAATGAGCATCCCCATGGCCTATTTGGTGCCCAAATACCACTTTTTTAAAGTATCTTTATTTTTTAATTAGAAATTGCCGAATTCTGACAATTTTTAATTAACTGGAAAAAAATTAAAAAATCCTAGGGGGGGGACTTAATACATTTCCATGAGACTCTAGGAGGATGTTTAGCATGGTAATATACATCAGACACTAGGCTTAGATCCATGCTCAAGCCTAACCATGAGCATATACTCCAACTCTGAAGGATTGAGTGAAAAAACTCATAAATTATAAATCCCCTGAAAACAGAAAAATATAATTAGTAAGTGAAAAAACACTCCAGAGTATAACTCACGCTTAGGACTTAAGGTGGCTAAGACCTTTTACAAGTTCATCATGCAAACACCTCTTATTACAGTTTTTTATGGAAAATGTAGAGTAACAGGGTGGTCTTTTTGACTGGTTGAACTTCTGAACTCTGAATTTTGAACAAATGATGTTCAAACTTTGGCGGCTCGCTGGAAGTCCATCTCAGTGCAACTTTGATGGATAACAGGATTAAGCTCTAAGAAACTGTGACCATTTTCCATCAAGCAAACAAGGAGAAATCCGTTGTTTTCATTGCCATGATTCATCTCAGAAACATTTATTTTTGTTTTGATGTGATTTTCTATCATCTTGTCAAGATTTATGACTCGAGAAAGATTTCATATTTCAGTGTCAATGTGTGATGTACAACTTGACATCTTATACATCTTATATATCAGTTTTATTTCCATATTTATGTATCAATGTGTTTGTTCGATGTTGTTGTTGCTTTAGATGTTTTAAAAATTGAAAAAAAAAAATGAGTGTTGTTTTATTTTTTTAAGTTGCCTGATATTTTTCAATAATTTCCAATGTTTTCCACAATGTTGTCGATAAGTTATATTCCCGACCCTTGCCAATAAATTCACCAAGACGATAAAGGTAACATTGGTTTAAACCCAATTCTTATTTTGTATTTTTTTATTTTAAAGCCAGGTTTTACAAAAGAAAATCTATATTTTTTATTGCTTCAACATTTTTTTGCAATAATTTGGCAGATACAAGAGTCTTGAGTTTGGTGTGATACCTTGCTTGAAAGAAGATTAGTGTATTATACTCTTGATTTCCATGGAGGTCTCGATGCCTGTGTTGATAAAAAATTCAAGATTGACCCTCTCACTATCCACACTATTCTTGAGCCAAGATTGACCATCTCACTATCCACGCTAGTCTTGAGCCACATACAATGCTTATCAACGACTTCTTGTGATAAGGAAAACATATCTTCCATTCACAAGAAAGATTTGTCTTCTCTATGTAATCAAAAACACATTGAAATCATAATTGAGGGCACTTCTACCATAAAATTTCAATTGTCTCGTTTGATGCACATAATTACCAACCTATTTAACAAGGTAGTTTATCAAGAATTCTTTCCTATGACTCTCATACATTCCAGCCCTCCAAATAACAGGGGATGTATCGATACTTCACAATAATATAGCCCCATGCTTCATTATAATGTAACCAAATAATATGCAAAAATCTTGGATCCACACTTAGAATTGTTGGAAAACTATACAAGCTTTGAGATATAAGGTCAAAAAAAAAAATTAAAAAAATCAAATTATGGAAACTACTTATTATGGTTGGCAGCGTGTACAAGCCAAGAGTCCAAAGGGAAAACATGTTTCCTTTGATGCCATTTTTAATTCTTCCTCCATTCTTTGTTTATAAATTAGCATAAAATCTCATTCTTGTTGATGATTACAGTTGTGTGAGACATCCTCCAAGACACAGACTGAGTGAGTCGACCTGAGATAGAGCCAATGAGTTGGGTGTGCCCATGAGTTGGGTGTGCCCATGAAATGGGTGTGTAGTTCCTCTCTAAGACGGAGATGGAATGTTGTGTGCCCCTGTGTAGGGAAGATACCCATGAGCTGGGTGTGTCATTCTCTCTAAGACGGAGATGAAACGTTGTGTGCCCCTAAGAAGGGAAGATGCCCATGAATGGGTGTATCGTTTGAGATGAAACGATGTGTACCCCTATGAGGGGTGAACGAGCCCATGTGATGGGTTTACTGTTCTCCTCTGCGCAGAGAATTGAGATGATGTTATACTCCAAATGATTCTCCTGTGAGACTCAGTGAGATAGAGATCTGTTGAGTAGGATGCCCTTGTGGCTAAGCATAGGTGGACGTGATCCTAGTGGCTGAGCACTAGTGAGTGTGTGTTCTGATAATTCTCGTGTGAGACACAATGAGATAGAGATCTATTGACTTGGACATCCCTGTGGCTGAGCACAGGTGGGCGTGCCCCTAGTGGCTAAGCACTAATGGGTGTGTGAGTCCCTTGCTATATTGTCTAAGAGTCAGACTTACCTGTAACCCTAATTGTGATGTAAAGGGTACAGCTCGACCCCACCATAAAGTGAAAGATAATTAATGTAAAAGATAATTAATATGGTAATTATTAATTATATTTTGAATTATTGAAGTCGGCCCTGTTGTGCCTGTTAATGTTTATGCCACTATTATAGTTCTTTACATTTCAATAGATAAGAGCATCATAAGAACAAGATCACTGAGAAATACACATTCACAAGAGACAGCATTTATCCTAGGAAACCCTCTAGGGGAAGAAAACCCAGCAAAAACTTCTTTATCATAAATAGCTTATACAATGTTCAAGAGATAACTCAAACCAATATAGATAGTCCTCCCCAAGAGATGCACCACTCTTCTTCTCCTCTCTCTAACTGGTAATTGTAGCTTGCCTCATAAGATAATGAGCAAGTGAGTTGTGTGTTAGAAGTGAGGCGCTAGCCTCCTATATATACAAGACTGGCACGTGTGAAAGGGTTTCACTGGCAGGGCCAACCTCTCACTCTGGATGGGTAAACCCACCTTTAAATTAATTATGGGTCTCAATAATAACTGTTGGGGCCGACTTCTTATTCTGCCCATTATAATTTTTCGATGACCAGTCCGCAAAAGGGGATTTGGTCCTAATACAATTACCGACATGATTAATCCACAATGGGGATTAATCCTAATAATAAAATAACAATAATAATAAGAATGCTCTTCGCAGTTACATTATTTCAACAGTGCCAATAGACACCACTTTTGATGTGTCCAGTCTAATATAAATAAAGGTGATTCCCCATTGAGGAAACACAACACGCATGTGATTTTGGAAATTTCAACAAGTACAAGTTCAAGGGCTAAAGTGCGCACCTCTCTTGGGCGCTAGCCTTCTTGGTTTTGTGAGCACCCTTTTGTGTGCTAGGTTTATGGTGTGGGAGGTCTTTCTCTTGAAGAATATAGCAAAGGATTGGCTAGGTTTTTTTCCCTTGTTGAGAAGGGTTTCCCAGGATACTTCCTGTGTACTTGTGCATGGTATTTCTTCTTGTGATCTTGGTTACTGCAGCAAATTGTTTATGGTGTAACTGCAATTGTCTATGGTTCAAGTAAAATGCTAAAATTGGAATAAACTTCATGCTTGAGCCTAGCCTAGTGAAAAATCAACAATTATGGCATGTCACATGGCCAACTATCCAACCATTTCATTTCAATTATCCATTGCAAATGATCTTTGAGTACCTATGCTTAGCATGAAAGGAACATGTGCTTACATAACAAAAGGGTGAATAATTTCTAATGGAATCAGGACATGGTCATGAACCCTTACATAAATGAGTATATAATAGGATAGGGGCTTCCAAATCGGCTATGAAGACTTGCACATAAGAATCATAATGACTCACTACATACCAAAAAAAGTTGGGAGTTCATTTGGTTTAAGAAGGCTCAAATAAAATAGTGAATGACACCAGGAAAATGTTAAGGTTTAAGCTATTATTAGGTTTCTTTTCAATTTACTAGATAACCATAGCATAGGTAGGATCACTGAGAGAAACACAATCACAAGATATACAGTATTTATCCTGGGAAACCCTCATGGCGGAGAAAACCTAGCAAAACTTCCTTAATATAGATAGCCAATACGATGCCAAGACAAAAAACCAAAACACTAGAGAATATCCAACACTGAACAATGCGCCTCTCTCTTCCTTCTTCTCCCAACTGCAGCTACCAAACTTGCGCACTGAATCAGCGAATGAGTGAGTGAGATAATGAGGCGTTGGCTTCCTTTATTTATACAAACTGGCATGTGCTGAAAAGGTGTCTCTTCACTTGGTAGGATCGATTTGTCTTCTTAGTGGTTAAAACCACTTTAATTAGCCTGGGGGCCGACTTCTCAATTTGCATATTATATTTAGGGTTTGACCAATCCACAAAAGGGGATTTGGTCAATTACAATGCCTGACATGATCAATCCACAGAAGGGGATTGATCTAATGAATAATAACTCAATAATAAATAGAATACTCTTTGCAGTTATAATATTTCAACACTCCCCCTTAACAAGAAGGGTATTCTACAACATCATCAGGAGAGAGAGAGAGCAGCAACATCAACAGCATCTGGAACACTGATTGGTGTATCTATAAATCATCGAAAATTTTTCTCATCATCAATATCGTCATCCACAAAAGGAGTTAGAATGGCATCATCATCATCTCCATCAACATGGATTAGTATAACACTAATACCTCATCATCATCAATAACAGCACAAGGCCGATACAACATAACAACAGCAGCATCACAGCACGAAGGTTGTAGCATCATCAACATCAGCACATGGCTAGAAATCTTCAGCACGAAGCTGGAATCTCACATACCCACTGATGGAAGTTGATGGCACTGGGCCACATACATCTGAGTGAATGAGCTCTAGGACTCCTTCTGCTTTGCTATATCTCTTCGGGAAAGGGTTCTTGATGTTCTTTCCTTGTGCACATACGTTGCACACGCCTTCATGGTCAACCTTGAATTCTGGTAGACCTGTGACTGCCTTGCTTACGTATGGTAATGCCTTGTAGTTAATGTGAGCTAATCTCCTATGCCAAAGTTCACATGGATTCTCAATGGAATGAGTCGAGGCTACTTCTGAGTGATCTTTTAGCTTATACAAGCCACCTTCTTCTTTTCCAATAACAATTGTTTCTTCCATGATTTTTCCTTTGGGCCACATTAGAACTTCTCCATCTATGAAAGCAACTCTGAAGCCTTTCTTATCTAAAGTTGAGATAGAAAGTAAGTTCTTTGTTAAACCTGGTACATATAGGACATCCTTCATCTTTATTGGGGTCCATGAATCAAGTTTGTAATTTGATTCTCCTACTCCTTTGATAGGGTACTGGTAATCGTCTCCAAGTGTAACTTTCTGGGGAAAGTTCTTTTCTGTAAGGCAAGAGAGAATGTCTCTTTGACCTGTCATGTGCTTGGAAGCACCACTATCTATGAGCCAAGTGTCCTCACCAGGTGACACTAATCCTGAGAGGGCAGAGATTGAGACATAGTCTTCAATCTGTTCTTTTATCATCTTTGTGGCTGGCTCTTCATCTTCAACTGTATGGGCATGGTGCCTCTTGTTTCTCTTTTTGTATTCTTCTCTTCTAGCTGGACAATTCTTAGCAATATGTCCCATCTTGTCACAATGGTAACATTGGTAGGATGAGAAATCTTGTTCTCTTTTTTGACCTTATTGAAACTTCTGGAATCTCCTTGGAGGGTGAGGTTTGGGGGGTGAGACTCCTTAGGTTGATGAGTTTCTTTCTAGAAGTAAGACCTCTTCCTTCCTCCTTTAGTATGAGCAGCTAGGGCTTGATCTTCATCTCTTGACAGTATTGCTTCTCGGTTAGCCACTCTTGCTTCTTCTTGAACGCATTCTTCCCAAAGACTGCCAAAGTGTAGTTTCTCCTTTCTGGCACAAATAGTTTGGATGAATGCACCCCAAGGTCTTGTGAGACCATTAAGGGTTGTCATTATGAGTTCGTCTTCATCTCCAGTATCACCAATTGCTTCTAGTTGTTCCATGAATTGTGATATTCTAGAGAAATACTCTTGAACTGTTTCTCCTTTCTGCATCCTTATACTTTTGAGTTGAGTTCTTAGATTCATCTTTCGGTTAATGTTCTTTCCTTCATACATCCTGGTTAGGGCATCAAACATTTCTTTTGGAGTCTTCTTTGAAGCCACTTGAGGAATCAAGTGATCTTTAATAGAATCTGCAATGATTCTTTTGGCCCTAATTGTGTTCGTTTAGTGTTTTGCTTTAGCTGCAGCATCGGTAGGTTCCAGTACATCTTCTTTAATGAATCTTGCTAGGTCATTCTCTTCAAGAATGAGTACAATCATGTACTTCCAGGTACAGAAGTTTTCCACACCTTCTAGCTTGTCAACAAGCTTAGTGCTTGCAGACATCTTTACCTGGAGCTAGGAAAATGACCAAAAATTGAAAATGCTCAGAATTTAGTTTTGAACGTACCAAGAGGTGCGCTTGGTTGAGGCAAGTAGCCTGGTGCAGTGAGATTTCAAAAAAACCAAATTTTGCCCCTTCAAACTGGACCAAAGGAATTCTGGACTGGTACTTCTGGTACTCGTTCTGGTTTCCTGGTTTTTTGGTACTTCTGGTTTTCTCGTACTAGTCAAAACTAGGGTTTGACTTTCCGGAGTATCTGACCACTGAAAAGGTGCGCTCAAGGTACCAAAGATTCCCTAGGTTATGGCGCACTTTTCTAGATGGTTTTTAGGATTATATTCCTCTTCAACAAAAGCCCTAATTTTCCTGTACGGCAACAATGACGTTTTTTTCTTTATCCAATGAAAGATCCTCTCTTCAATTTAGCTCTGATACCATGTTAAGGTTTAAGTTATTATTAGGTTTCTTTTCAATTTACTCGATAACCATAGCATAGGTAGGATAACTGAGAGAAACACAATCACAAGATACACAGTATTTATCCTAGGAAACCCTCATGGGGGAGAAAACCCAGCAAAACTTCCTTAATATAGATACCCAATACAATGCCAAGACAATAAACCAAAACACTAGAGAATATCCAACACTGAGCAATGCAGCTCTCTCTTCCTTCTTCTCACAACTGCAGCTACCAAACTTGTGCACTAGATGAGCGAATGAGTGAGTGAGATAATGAGGCGATGGCTTCCTTTATTTATACAAACTGGCAGGTGCCGAAAAGGTGTCTCTTCACTGGGCAGGGCCGACTTGTCTTCTTAGTGGTTAAAACCACTTTAATTAGCCTGGGGGCCAACTTCTCAATTTGCATATTATATTTAGGGTTTGACCAATCCACAAAAGGGGATTTGGTCAATTACAATGCCCAACATGATCAATCCACAAAAAGGGATTGATCTAATGAATAATAACTCAATAATAAATAGAATACTCTTTGCAGTTACAATATTTCAACAGAAAATAGTTAATAAAGCTTTCCCCTCTTTTTCCCTTTCATCTTCCCCCTTATGCCCTCAGATTACTCTCCTTTCCCCCCATATATTTTCCCTCACCTGCACCAAAATACAATGTTCCTTATCACATGTGCAAACAAGAATATAAACATCCACACCATCTAATTTCCCCATACCTTTCAATTTTCTTTTATGTTTCTGAATTTTAAGGAAAATATCAGATCTATTACTCACTGAATATTTGTTAGACCCAATTTGTCTCTCAAATACCCTGAAATAATACAAGAGGCAAAGCCCAAACATCAACTCTGGGGTTGATGAAAACACAAATGCAGACGTGACCAGCCTCCAAAGGTGAAGCTTCCTCACAATTCCCTGGTTACAAGTAAAAAACAAGGATGATGTTAGTTATTTGTTCATAATAATGTCATTAACATAGTAAGTATAGGAAACAACCTAAACAACAAACATCAAACAGAATTGAACTACCACATCTAATACAAAACTTCACTATAGCCCATACAATAAAGGGATAAATAAAATTAAAAACTCCAAAGGAAACTTCATGGGTGAAAATAAGCAAATTTGGCCCAACTGTCACTTGTGAGAAGAAAAGAGTTGTGTTTAGTGTTTGAAGAATAGGGTAAACTTAATCCAAAAAAGTCGAGCCTGGAGATGATTGTTGCTTTTAGATTTTGATCAAATCAAGGCGAAGCTTTTTGTTCTAGACATGGAAACGACTTACTTTGAAGCAATCAAGACCAAAGATTACCATTGCTTTTATCTCTCATGTCTCAAATAGGAGAGTGGTTTTCACTAGTATATCTAATTTTTAGCATAAGTAATCAGCTTTGTGAAAACAAATGATACTAAAACTTAATTGATTGGAACCTTAACAAGCTGAAACAAAGTAATTGAAAGGAGATTTAGAGGCCCAAGTCATTTGGATCCTAGCAGACCAAAGATCAAATAAACCATATTCCCCCAACTGAGACTAACAGAGAGATTGAGTAGTTTTAAACAGACGATAGACAAGTCTCAAGCAACACCCTAGTTCATTTTGCATGGAAGTCTAGACTCTAATCACAAGCTCAACATGAAATATTTGCATAAGATGTAGGGTTACACAAAGAAGTCTGTCAAGCTCTGGTCCAATGGTTGAGACAGGATACCGCCACAATAATGACCCGGGTTCAAACTTTGAAAGCCCTGATAATGTGTATGTGTTGGTTGAGTTTGACGGCCCCCATGTTAAAGTGGGCTTTGACACAATAATGTTGAGTCGGGTTCATAGCTCCCCACAGATCAAAAAAAGTGTTTACGCTTACCAAAAAAAGACAAGATACAAAGAATGATTTAGTCACAAATAGCTAATAACATAACCAATGAAGATGTATTGAAGCAAAAATTTCATTTGATTAAGTTAAAAGCAGGGGTTCAAGGGCAGCAAAGCAAAGTGTATAACCCCAGAATGAAACTTCGAAATTTTAACATAGTATGTACTATGAATCACTGGAAACTGCACCAAGCTTAAAAAGTTGCATCTAGAACAAAAGAAATATCAATATGGATTCACCCCCTGAGCTAACCCATTCAAAGACTAGAAACCCAAATAATGCTGTCAAAAATAACAAGTCCCTAACACAAGAACAAATATAATGACTTGTTTCTTGCTAATAATGATGATGATAAGATTATATTTTCATGACTAATAACCACTTCGTAGGTATTTTCTGAAACTTCTGTTTTGTTAGTTAGTACATTATATGGTGTGACATCCATTAAGATTCATATCTGCAAATACATATATGAATAAAATGGAAATCCATTGTTCCAGAACAATGCCATTGTTGCCAAGGCGGAGCCCATACTACAGGATAACCAAGAAGAAATGAGAGAGAAAGAGATGCATAGTTTCAAAGCATATACATTGATTCAAGTTGCCATGCAAAAGGCATACAAATACAAGTTTTTGTGGAGCCCAAATGACTTTGGGCATTTCAACAATATACCAAATTTGGTGGATTCCTTTAAGCCAAGTGTACTCTACTCATCCACTTACAACCTAACTTAAAAGTTATGACACATTACGAAACCTCACCCCATACGTGACATTTCTCTATTAACCTTTACTCACAGGTCATTTAATACTCACTTAGGTCCCACCAATACCTTAAAACTCACAACACCTAACTGAACACTATTTCCCATAACAATACAACATTTTAATGTGTTTAATTATGACCCTATCAAATCACTATCCCCACCTCCCCTCCATAATGACCATTATGAAGACTCCTTGCATTCACTCCTGTTGCAAATTACCTTGATGCAACTCAAAGTGTCTTTTGCACTCCCTTGAACACATGTTCCCTTGTTCAAGACACAAACAAGTCAATCAGTGCCCCGCTTGTCCCAGCAAATTTGCTTTGTACCAGCTGGAATTCGAATATATCCCCTTTGTTGGCTACCATAAACAGATTGTGATCATCTTCCCACCTACTTTAGATTAGCTTGAGAATACAAAACTCTCCCTTGGACCTGTTATCGCTCAGACACTCCCTAAAGGAAAAGTCCAACCTTACTTCACGGGGAAGCCTAAGGATACTATCAAGTGAATCACCACCTCTCACCTATGTGATTCACTCCACTCTTTAGGCCAGGAAAACCAGGCCAGGGGGATCCCGCGTGGTCAAGCTAAATCCTATTGTTGTAATTCGAGATAGGTGAGGGCAAGGACTAGACACAGAACCAAAAAGCACACCATTAGCAAATCTAAGCTATCAATAGACAAACTAGTGGATAAAGGGGCCTTCCAAAAACCAACCCTTGGGGGATGCCAAGTCCCCAAAGCCTGGCTAGCAAAGGTGTGAGAGATAGTTATGGTAACCTGCTCGCAACATTCACCTAAAGTGAAAGTACCCTCATGAAGACAGGCACCCTCCAAAGGAGTTGAAATAGTGATCATGCATATGCCTCAGGTATCGCAAGTACTTCCCACCCACATTCACCTCTATAAAAGTCCTAGGAATGGCCACTAGGGATACCACTTCACAATTGGCAATCGAGAGGAACAGTTGTGGGTCAGGACTATTATCACCCAATCTGGCACTTGTACAAAGCCTTCACAAGATGGTAGACTAATGTAACATATGGAAGTAATTGTCACCGTCACCTAGACAAATACTTCCCTCGTTTTAGTGTTGGTTGAAGACTCAACACAAGGGAGGCTTCCCTTGTGACCTCAAGGGATCCTAAAGCAAGCTAGAGGCAAGTCTATGGCCCCTTTTTTGGTGACTCAATGAGATAGGCTAGGTATAGGAAAATAGAAAGGGTGGGATTGGTTATACAAGGTAATTGTCTGATGTGTGTGAAACAAGAAGTATTCCAATGCATATAATAGTCAATTACCAAGTCAAATCAATTACCAATCACCTCTAGACACTAGATATCAAGTAAAAATGATTGTTGTTGTAAAATTGCAGCAGTAAACAAGTGTATATCAGCAAATTATATTTTGCAACAGCAGCAAGAAATCATCCTAGAAGAAATAGTAAATATATCTTAAAAATTAGCCCTCAATGAGTAGATCAACACCCAATCAAACAATATTTATGAGCTGATTTTACCCCAATATTAAGTAATCAGCAATTAGTCAAGCCCTAATGGCTGTAGCAAACCTTTTATAACAGCAGCAAAAAATATACTTTGTTTGCCAAGCATTGAGTTACGATTAGTGAGGAATTGAGGTTACTAATTTGGTTTTCAAGTAGCTTTAGAGAAAGAGAGTTTGTTTGATTTTTTCAAACACTTGTAGACAAGAGACTAGTGTCGTTTTCCATAGGGAAAATGGAGTCAATGCAATGCATTCAAAGGAGGTTGAGTACAAGAGAAAAAGTGAAGGTTCAAACCCTAATATTATCCCCTCGCAAACCTAGGTCAAACCTCGAGGGAAGAGACACTAAAGTTTATCCTCTCATAAACCCTAGGAGTCATCCCACTTCTTCTTATGCATCTATCTAAGAAAATGGATGGAAAACTAGGTTTTAAACCCTAGGGGGATAACCACTCCTAACCCCTAAAACTAAACCTAGCCAAGGCAAACCTTAAGGGGATAGTCACAACTAAACCTTAAGGCAAACCTTGAATGCTTCAACAAAATCAAGGTGAATAAACCAATGGAAGGGGATAACTTCTCTTAACCCCTCCTTAGGGTTTCAAAATAATGATAACATGCAACTATTACCTCTCTAATAGAGCATTAACCAAAATACTCCAAGAAACAACACTTAAACTTGCAAGAAATACTTACTAGTCAAGTCGCTATCATGAGGAATCCCTAATTGCATGAAGAACTCACCATACAAGACAAGCATCCATCCACATCACTCCAAAGGTGCACATAAGACATCCATAGCAAAAAAGAAGAGAGAAAGAGCAAGTAGTAGTGATCTCACAAGTGAGTGAGTTGTCTTTGATCCAAATGAGCACTATCCTCTTTTATATGAGGTAACCCTAGCGCACATGTCCACATAATGATCTAAAACAACAATAATCCATGATACAAGTGGGGCCAACCCCTCAAATAGCCTCTAACAATGAATAATTGTGCTAATACACCATAATAATGTCCTCCTAGGCCACACGTGTGGTGACGTCATGCTCCAAAAGGGTGTGTGAGGCCTCCAAAGGTTGTGTCTCATCATCCAAGAGGTGCAAGCAAGGTGGATGGTGCATCTCCTCGTCAAGGGTCATGTCATGTCATCAAGCCATCAAATGGTGACCCAATGGCAAGTAAGCCCATCAACATCAAGCAAACCCTAATACATGACGTCATCATCAAAGAGCTCAACGTCCTAGGTGGGAAGGCCAATGTCCAAGGTGGAATGATCATGTATCAACTCTCTGAATAGTGTCCAAGCATAACCAAGTGAAACGTCCTCCATCAAATGCTAAATAAGGCATCGGGTGCATTGTCCAAGGTGTGGGATTTTTTCCCATCTCCGTGCCATCATGACCATATATGTCAAATGACAGCTCATCTAACTATCATCCAAGGTCCAGGAGGTGAGAGAGGATGTATCTAAAGGAGGTCAATCACTAGGTGACCAAACACTCTATATCACATGTGTTGTATCCTGTACAAAGTGCACAACATCCTGAGTGAAAGCACAAAGGCGTTCTCCAAAGACCATGTTAAGTGCACCCAAGTCAATTAAAACCATGGAGCCAAGTAAAACCAACAATCACAAGGGACAATAGTCCTAAGAAGCATACAAAGTAGGCCATGTTATCACGCAGTTTGTATTTCAGGATACAAGGCTAAAGGATAAGGGTCAAACTGGCGTAACAGGAACCTCCCCACCCAATGTCACCTCGATGGGGGGCTCTTTTTGTTTAGGGAGGTTAGCCCAGGGGAGACATCCCCGGTAACCTGGGGTTTGAAGAGGCACAGAGTAAAAGGTCAAAATTTAAGGTTATCCTTCCTCGCAGGTTACCACCAGTATTAGATATTTCGACTAATCAACCAATAAAGAAGTGAAGTCCTTGTTGAGAACACCTGCTCGGAACGAGACAATAACAGCACTATATGTATATTTGCAAGCTATAATTCAAAAGGTTAGTACTTCTTAATTATTTGATTTCATTCAATAAGCAAAGTAACAAATAAGATGAGGTCAACGTTTTACTAATTAGCCAATGAAAATCACTAATTC
>CBVK0100189587.1:0-13861 GCA_900067695.1 Picea abies | reverse complement strand
TTTTTTTAAATACCTACAACACAGTCACTATTGTGACATCTTGGAGTGTCGCTCCCATAGCAACCACGTCAGAGCTGATACCTCTTAATGTCGCTCTTACCACCTCCAAGACGTCTCTCTTTCCACCTCCAAGACGTCGATCTTGCCACCTCCAAGACATCGGTATTTCCACCTCCAAGAGTGTCACTCCCATAGCAACCATGTTGGCATTGATACCTCTTAACGTTTCTCTTGCCACCTCCAAGATGTCACTCTTTCCACCTCCAAGCCGTCACTCTTTCCACCTTCAATACATCTCTCTTGCCACCTCCAAGATGTCTCTCTTGCCACCTCCAAGACGTCTCTCTTTCAACGTCCAATACATTGCTCTTACCACATCCAAGACGTCTCTCTTACCATGTCCAATAGGTCATTCTTTCCACCTCCAAGATGTTGGTCTTACAACGAATATATGGGGTTTGGACAGTCAAATACGAGATGACACGTGTCCACATGAAACGTCACAATAAAGACAAAATCTATGTCATTAGAAAAGAGACGTCACGTGAAACAACGTTTGAGGAGGTCCTCTATTTGTCATTCTCTTGACAATATAAAGTGGCAATTGCATCGAACACGTCGTCACAATTTGACCCAAATGTACTAGTGATAGCAAGTTTGAATTAGACCACTGTTGAAGCTCAAAAGACTGAGTATCTTGGCCTATCATTGTAACCATTTGAGTGGTTGTCCATTGGAAATCAAAGGATCTAAGTGAGATGGCATTTGAATTTCCACCTCTGTTTATTTCTTTTATAATTTAAACACCTTCATGATATGCTCTTTGGTAGATTTAGATAATAATGGGACAACATAAAAATGTTATTGACATATCCATATCATAGCTCGATAGTGAATAGGGTCTTGCAAAAAATGTTGTAGTTGTGTCATAATGGACACTTTTTCAAGTGGATAATATGGAGGAGGATTGCTACTAGGTATATCCTCTTGTATCCCCTCATCATCAAGATCCTCCATAAAAACATCATATAGTGTCGTTACATCATCTAATTCAAAAAAATGATTGGGCATCTAGGGCGGTTCATCACCACTTCCAACCAAAACTAAAAATCCTCCAACACTATCTATGATTTTTCCACCACACCTTTTAGTATTTTTTAGGTTTCCACTAGGTTTGGATATGAAAAACTATATGTAAAATGTTTATTGTTCTCACATGTGGAATAAGGGGCTTCTTTCATTTCTTCATTCTTAACAAGAACTCTAGGGATATTAAAAATGGATCATTGAAGATAATCCATAATATGAATAATTTATGTCAAGTTGTTACCCTTATCAAAGTTCTAATACACTTATAGAGTATCGTCTACATTATCTAAATCGTTCTTGTTGTGAAAATTCAAAAAGTCCTAGAAAAAGGAATCTAGAATAGCTAATTATTGGTATGATCCAATAGATGTTGCAATTGGAACAAAATTTTACACACACTAAGTAAGTTGATCAGAGAGGAATGGTGGAAACCAGATCAATAGAGATGCAATTTCTTTATTCTTGGTTGATTCCCCCTTCATAAAACCAGTCACCTAGATCATGCAATCTTTAAAATCGTTCCTTGAAAAGGTAGTTGAATGGGGGATAGGTTAAAACATAGATAGTAATTTTTAAGGGTACAAATTTCATCCAAATGTATCATTATGATTATAATCATAATTGGAGTTGATCTTGATCTCCTTCCTCTTCTTTTTCATATCAACTTTCATCACTACTTACTACGAATGAATACCGCAAGGGGGCCAAAACAATTCTAGAAATATATATGTAACCCCAACCATCAGCCATGCATTTTTTACTTTTATCCATGAAAAAAATTCTTTATCCAAAATGGTCTCTCTCAAGTAGAAGGGGAGTGCAAAAGTTGTAAACTTCTTGGGGTCAACTCCCAACAAATGCACCCAAGTGTTGTCTAGTGACATACCAAACCACAAATTTCTCAAGTGTGCATTGGTGACCAACTTGTGAACTCACATGAGCTAATTAATGTCTCTAATCATCTAGTCATGTCATTTGGTGAATGTGGCATTGTTTAACACATTGTTTTGGGAGTCCTTTCGACTCCTCCATAGTTCATATTGTAGTTCTATGGTGGTTCATATTGGTGTTGTATGCAATTCAATTCCCCTACAGTGAAATCCATTTTCACAAGGTGAAGGATATATAACTAGGTATCCAAATATAAAGTAGGATTCCATGGCATGAGAATATTTATAGTTTTTCAATAACTCATTCATCATAAATTTTCACCTAATCATCTTAATTCCTTTAATTCACTAAGATGGTATCCAAGGTATATTCACCCTTAGCATACTTGCACATGATATTGAAACTAATGAAATTTCATGAAAATAACACTTGGTTATTTTTTATTAGAATAATACTTTGTCCTCATCCCCCATAGCATGCCCCATACTAATGATATATGATTTATTCACCTTTTTCCTAGACATTCTTTCCAACACCCTAAAATTCTTTGAATACATCATCTCCTTCCATCGACAAACCAATAAAATCATGGATGTCATGAATATGGATGGGATATTCTCCATCCAACAAAAGAATTCACATGTACCTGACTGATTAGAAATTGTGCACCTTACCACATCCCCCATAGTACTGAACCTTGGAAGGTCCACTAGATTGGTGAGATTATAATTATTAAGGGTTTCAAAGATGAGCTTCCTTATTGCAACAAATTCACCTACATCCAATGGAAGGTGGTCAATATATACTCGAGGTTTCATATCATGGAACAAGTCACCATTTGTGAAGTTATTATCCACTAGTCATGTTTGTTCTACCTTGCCATAGAGATCACCTATAATATTTAATTAAAGGTCATAGAACCCAGGAGGAACAAATTCCTTATAGTTTGTAGCCACTTATTCCTTTCCCATGGATAAGATATTTCTACAAATAAAAAAAACCCCAAAATCCCAAAGACTAACTAACACTGGGCACACTAACTTGAATAAAACTTGCACATAAAAGATAAATTAAAACCAAAAATAGTCCTAACCTACACAAGGCCCTGTTATAGGAGCTATAGAAAACTTCTTCATGGAGCCACATGATAAGGCTTAAGGAAAGTTCCATACACCCATCAAGTTTAAGAAAACCATCTACATCTAAGTCGATGTTTTTCAAAAATATAAATGGTCCCAACCAATGCATTTGTATCCTTTGAGGATTATTCAAAATGTTTTTGTCATATAAGAGGACTAGATCTCCCAAAAAGGAGATGGTATTGATATGAATATCATACAATGTTTTCTATCTTACTTTCTGCATAGATTGATGAAAATCAGCCTGTTGGGTGAAAATTGACTCAGTGAATTACTTAAAGAATTAAATATGTTTTAGTTCAACAGTGGTGGGTTTCGAGCCCATACGTTTGGTAGCTCGTATTTTAGTTCCCATGGATTTCATATAATGAATCCTTTAAATAGGCTTAGGACACTCCATTGTAATGCTCCTATAGGTTAGGGGTGAAGGCTCACTTGTCTGGCTTGGTTGGATTTGGTCAAGGTAAAAAATATATCTTTGGCAGGTTTTTCCCGTAAGGTTTTTCCAAGGTAAATCAAGTGTCAATGATGTGTGTGTGATTTATATGTTTTTATTTGTTGGTTTATTATTTCTCTCATAAAATTTTCTTATTCCTAACAAATGGTATTAGAGCTTGATATGCTTGGACTCTCTGGCAAGAGTGGTCTATGTGTTTCCTTACTAGAGAATCCCAAGATCGATCACTTACATTATGAAGTTGAAGAGGTAGATTTACTACTTGGATTCATCGGTCTAAAATATGGGCACCTCCTTGTAAAATGTGATCTAGAGAATGGATTTGGAGGATAGTCATATTACCTAGTATCTGCATATTATTTTTGCTTGAACTTGTGTGGAGAAATTATATCAGATAAAGGAAATGGTGAAGGCCTATAAGGAGGTGAATGATCCATTTATGTACATGAGAGCATTAGGGATTCCTTTCTCAACACTCAAGTGCACCATGAAAAAATATGGGAAAGATAAGGATGAACTACAAATATTCAATAAAATGAAACAAGTAGGTGGATGTAAACAAAATGGAAAGGTGATAGGATGGAGACATTTATAAGTGATGGTAAAAGAAGTAATGGACATGATGAGTGCATTCCCATGGAGTTATGAAGGAAATAGAAAATGCATCAAATCAACTAGTCATTCCGCAATATATTCTTCATCCGACATATGAGTAGCATGGAAAATATAGAGACCAAGAACCAAAAATTGTATAGGAACAACAAATTCAATACCATACACCGAATGAAAATTGTTTTAGTATGTAAATTCTTGGTAATGGTCCTATATGACCATAATACTGCAGGAATTCTCTCATCCTAGTCATCTTGGTTTACAGAACACACTTTAGTGAAACCCTTCCCTAAAATATTATCCAAATATTCCATGGTCCCCTTAGCTTGAGGATTATAGTTTTAATTTTGTGATGGTGGATAATAAACTCCCTAGTCAAGGTTGTTATAGTGGCACTCAAGAATTTCTTACCTTGGTCACTAGGAAAACTCCCTAGGCAACCAAAATTGGTGATAATATTCTCAAATATAAATCTAGATATAGTATCAATTGAACAATCCTATGTAGGTACAACTTCTATCCATATGGTGAGACAATCAATTATGGTAATAATATATCGAACTTTATAATGGTGAGCATAAGGGTTAATAGGTCCCACAAAGTCAACAACCCATTTTCCAAAAGGATGTAGAGTGCTTACTAGACTCAAGAGTAGTTCATCTCTCCTATAAGGTTTACCTACTTGCTAACATAAATCATAATTTTTTCCATACTCCTTATCATCCTTAAATATGATTGGCCACCAAATACCGTCCTCTAAAACCTTATGGTATGTTTCTTTACTTCGATGTTCCCTTCTACAACTCCTTGATGACATTATAATATCCTTGATTTCATGATCCATCACACATCACTGAAGAATACCATCAATCCGTAGTTTGTATAGCTATCCTACAATTAAATGATAATCAACGAATCTAACCACTAAGGGATGCTTCTTGGTTTCATAGTAATCTTCAGGAGTAGCACTGGTGGTTAAAAACAAAGTAATCTATATTCAATAGTTAGGGACAACTTCTACTTTCAACAGATCTACATATGGAATTTAATCATCCTCTACACCTCCTAATTATGCTAACTCAATCCTAAAGATAAGATCAAGACCTACATTATTCTTACAAAGTTTAACCACAAATTCAAAGGAGAATTCCTGAAACAAGAGCATCCACCTGGAAATATGACCCTCTAGAATAGGATTATTAACCAAGTATTTCAATGTGAAATAATTTGTAGAAACCTTAAGGTGTTCTCCTAGAAGGCAATGTTTAAAATTTTGCAGAGCATAACCATAGCAAGTCCTTCACACTTTGTGGTGGTTTAGTTGCATGAATATGGGAATACACATTGCCTATCCTAAAGGTCCACCAAATATCACTTCTTTACCCTTTTTGTACCTATATGACATATCTTTTCATCGTGATTAATATAAATTGTGGTTTCTTTCAAATTATTAATGAGTAATTTGATTTTGTTAGTGTGATGAGTTTATCATTATATCTATGCTTTCTTTTCATGTTAATTGTATGTATGGAATCCTAACCCAAACAAGTCAATCCACACATGAAGGATACTAGTTCCTAACACTTTTATAAAAACAAGGGATCTTGTCTCCATGCTTACCTCCAACTCGCTACCAAACATTAAATAAGGAGCTTCATTCCATCTCCTCACACCCAAAATCCAGGGAACCAAGAAGACAACCATCATAATACGAGGATATTGATTGAAGAATCCTTGGGAAGAAAAGCCCTAAATTATCTCCTTGATTGAAGGGCTATGCTCGTTCCATCTAGTATTATAAATTAAACCCAATGACTAGCCTTATGGAGTAACTTTTTGAGAATGAGTTTTTAGAGTTTTCACTTTGTGATCCTTTTATTATGTTCATAGAACTTTGATAATTTTAAGTCTTTCTCCATTGTTGTATTATGTTTTGATAAATTAATGAAGAACTTTTATTTTCTAATCATTATTTTATTTAAGGATCATTGTGCCTCTTGGGCAGGGTCCACTCAAGAGGGCTCAAGGACCCTTCTATACCTTTTTACTTTTATGTCTTAGATTATTATTTTGTTGTTTTGAAGTAATTATCATGTTAACAATACAAATATATTAATTCAATTCAGCCATGTTTCATGTAGAATAGTTATGATCCGATATAATTTATTGTTTTTCTTATCACTAGGACTTCATTCCACTATCACTAATTATGTTTTTTGTTGCATCAATTTTAAGAGAAAATAACAAGTTGTGTATATATTTTCGAACTTTCCTACAAATTTTCTTGTAGGTCTATTATAGTCCATGTAGGACTATTAAAGTCCTATAGGAGTGTTATAGTTCTGGTATATTAGCACATATTCTTATTTCATTTAATTTTTCACTCAATTATTGATGCCTTCTAGGTGTCACAACGATGGTATTAGGATAGTAAGTGGTTAGGATCTTAGTTGGATGTTGAATATTTCTACAGTAGCTTAATTTCGATTCAACAAAAGTACTCTATTTACAGTTCAATTTATTTTATCCTTATTTATGTAATATTTTAGTTAACGATATTTTTTTCAACCTTAAACAATAGTTTCCTTAGGCTATGCACTAGGTTGTGGAATGCTTTGCTTGACTGTTCTAAACAAGGAACATGAAGGGGAAATAACATGTTTCTATGAGTTTTAAAAAGTATGAATAAGGGGATGACAGTGTAACACTCTCCACTGTAAACCCAGGATGATACCTTTCGAGGATTTATCGAACATCATTTAAAACACATAGAAGTTGAAAAGAAACGTTAAGAGAGGTGGACATGCATCAGGTTGCATACAAGTCCATAGCTAATCAAATATTCTTATCTGCTAGAGATGGAATATTTGAATCACTCAATAGATGTCACAGTAAATGTGAACTCACCAAAAAATGGAATCATTGTGTCTTTTTACATATGGTATTAACCACTTAAATGTTTTGCAATGGATAGCGCAGCATTATGCATGGGGACGGACAAGAAAGGAACGCTCCTTGGGTTAATAATGATGTAATAAGCTTGAGATCTTTTTCCATTCTATGAGTTTTGCTTCCCACCGATGAGATGTGGAATTTGAGAAATAAGAAAGCTGATGTCTTTTGATATTATCAACTCCTTTGTTGACCAATTCATGCGTGTTCACAGAATAGTTGATGAGCAGTTTTATCTCTTTTTTCAAAAATCTTTGTTTGTAAATATTCTTCTGAAATTCTATTAAAATAAAAAGATATACAGTACGAGGCATGTTACAAAAAACGTTTAGGCTACATCAGATGGGTTGTTTCCACAATCCATATTAAGGGCTATAATTACTGTTCCCCGAATTGAAAGTTAGAACCTAAAAGACCTAAGATGCTATACGGACACAAACTAAAATTCTTAACTTGACAAAATACAAGTTGTCATGCAGGGGATTAACATGAACCTGGCAGAGACCAAATAGTACAAGTTGTCATGCAGGGGATTAACATGAACCTGGCAGAGACCAAATAGTTTTATCTTTTTATATGAGGTATAATCTTTGTTTAAATTTTTCTTCGATTTTGCTGATTTTCATTTGTTAGAGTATTATTTTTAGCAATATTTTAACACACAAGCTATTAAATTCATTTAATATCATATTATGTTGAAACTAAAATTTTCCATAATCATATATTTGTCTTTTTGTTCTGGAAGGTGGTTTATGATGTTACTAACCAGGAGAGTTTCAACAATGTAAAGCAATGGTTGAATGAGATTGATCACTATGCTAGTGAAAATGTGATTAAGTTGCTTGTTGGTAACAAGAATGATTTGACTGCTGAGAAAGTAGTTGATTATCAGACAACCAAGGTAATTTCTGTTTATGTGTGGTATTTATTTTTCTGTTTAAAGTCTCTGTTGTGTGGTCCTGAGTAACATTGATGAGGCTTAGATTATGTTCTTTGTTGCCTAGTTTCTGTTAATTTTTTTTCCATCTTAAATGCAGCCGTGTAGAAATAGCAGACATTTCTTGTTTATAAAATCCTTTTGACCAGCTTAATGAAAATGATAATTCTTCTCTCCACATGAAGTGATAATGAGTGATATCTGATAAACGAGTAAATGTGATGGAGATGCTACGTCTATGAATATCTGATATTTATCACCACAGACATACACATATTGTACTTACACACTGATATTATGCAAAATGCGGGTTTGCTAGGTTATTTGATTGATTGGGGCTTTGGAGGATAATCTAGGTTATCTTACTAATGTAGGTGCATTGAGAGATGCAGTGCATATCTTACCATGTTTTGCTTGAAAATGAATATATATATTTCAAAACTGCATCGAGGTTGTGCTGTGCAACAAATAGTGAAACAGCATAATTTTTTTTGAACTGACAATGTCTAAATGCGACTTGGAAAAAGTTATCGTTCTTTATGTCATCAACCATCCTGTAAATTAAGCCTAGAGTATCACAGCCTGCTCAGGATTTTGAGATGCAAATAAAGAGTTCTTCAAACAACTATGAAATTGCATGTAGAATTGATAATCATTGATAATCATGTAGATCTCAAGATGTAAATAAATAATTCTTCAAGATCCATGTAATTTTAAACATAAATTGATTAGTTTGTTGATTATAACCACAAAATCTATTGACTAGAAGCCCTATTTTTTCTAGTTCAACAGTCATTAAATGTTTTCATTAAATGGTCTGTTTCTGTGGTTATTTATTTAATAAAACAAAAAGAATAATCTTGTGGAAGTGGGATAGAACGACACATTTTTGATGGCATAGTGAAAACCATGATAGTAATTTCCACTATAGATCACTACCAGGCCTTTTCTTTAAAATATTGTAATTTTTGTTAGGCTCTAGTATCTGCTATGAAGAAAAAAGAGATATGGGTTTTATATTCAATAATAGTGAATAAAGATTGGATACCAGATTATGTTTTTGAAGTTGAAGAACAATACTTGTGGTATTTGTCAGTGGAGATTCAATCAGACATTTTCTTCAAACATTTTGTCATCATTTGCAGAGTTTTATATATGGAAGTGTTTTGGATGAAAAGGAGTGTAAGCATGGGTTATGTGCTAAGCAACATGAAATAAAGATTGTGGAGATAAGATAATATATTACCAGTCAATTTATTGAAGGGAGAAACAAACATGTATAGTATTTATCACTTTGCCTGAGGAACTGGAAAATTGTTCAAGCAGTTTGCTTATGAAATTGGAGCATTGAGGTGTTGGAGAAGGGCAACAAGGTAAGTGTGGCGGAAACAAATGGGAAAGAGACTAGGTTGGAAATTTTTGAAGAATGCATTGATTTTTTATTCCACCTGTGGCCTATTGTGGTTTCCTTTACATCTGCACATGTGAATTCATTGGATTTAAAGTGGTGTCATGGAAATAATATTACTTTGATAATTTTTTCTGCTAACCAAATCTTCCGGTATTGTCTCTTTCATGCAACTAGTTGAGGTAATATTTGGAACTGTACATTATCTCTTGTGAACAAGAAATAACATTTGTGTATAATTCTTTTAGTTTCAGACTCAGTTAGTATTAATGGCAGTGTGAGATATGACATGATGCATGCCAGATTTGTCATTGTGGCTGAATCACCCCCTTCTGGGACAACTTTCTGACCCATTTACTTACATTATAAAAAAGTCAATAATTTGTAAGATATCTTCTAACAGCTAATATGCAGAGAAAATTGGTATATAAAATTGATTTATTTTTCACAGGTGTATGGGGGTCCGATTACATAAGTTACAGGGGAATACAGGACAATGGGAGTATTCGGAAAACCAAAAAAATGATGGATTCCCTTGAATTTTAAAACGATTTGAGATTTTTTTGGCTGGAAAAAGGGGAATTTCTATGATAATGGACCTTTGCCTATGAAAATAATATAGCGAAGTCTGAAAGTTAAGGGCTCTTAGGTCCCATTATCCTTTGACAGTGCAAAATATTACTTGTATTTTAACTATATTTGTTCCTATAACCTGAGTTGTACTGCGTTTCTTTAAGTAATATCAAGATTTATGTCCATTATGAAAAACTTACCACCAAAACCCATGATCTGCTTCATTAATGTAAAAAAGACAACCCAAAAAACAACCAAAAGGAGACACGAAACAAGACCATTACTGAGGTGCTGAAGTTGTCTTCATGGGGTGTTGCCTCTAGTGTTGTCTGTACGGATGTGGGTGACACCACCAATGGTTACTGATTGTCTTTGGGGAGTCCTCATTCAACGTGGCATATTTTTCAATAGTTCCATCTTTGGGATATCTGTTGCCACATTGTTACCAGAGTGAAAATTTTCTTCCACCATGTTTTACTTTTCCATTTGTCCAGAACCTCTGGATCTGCACTACATTCTAGTTAAAATTGTTGATTATTGTATGTTTGATCTCTTTCAGAAATTGTACATGGAAATCATTATTTTCTTTGCACATGGGAACATGAAAATTGACTTACATCTTATTCGATTGGAGACTAACCCCTTCAGCCAGGAAAAATGTATTTATATGCTTCCTAGTGGTCCTATCATTGTACTGGCTAGATGACTTATTATGTAATTGAAGCAGATGCTACTCTCAGTTTTGGTGTTTCTATGTGTAAAGCAAATAATAATTTACATGGGCAATTTTTTAAAAGTAATCAAATTGTGACATGCATGTGATTTGTCAAATCAAATAAGAACCATAAGGAAGTCTTAATGTCCCCTTATTAAATTATTCAAGTGATACCTAGGATGTCATAGGACCCAACTAGTATATAGGTGCATCAAGCATTCAAATAGGTGCCTAAGGAGGTATATAGGGGTTTTATACATATATAGTGCATAATACCTCGAAATTTTGAATGAATTCTAGGTTGATAATTAAAGTAGTAAGTTAAGGAAGGGTAGTATTCTTGCTACTATTCCAAGGTCCATCACTTGTTGGCATCATTGCCGGGGAGGTTCTAAATACTAAACACCATTTTCAACCTTTCCTTTTGAAAAGAAAAAGGCAGTGTTGATGCATACATTTGAGCGTCATATATAAGAAAATAAAAAAATTAGATATAATTTTGTTATTTAAAGATTTCTATATGAATGACTCAACCTAGGGATAGAATAGGGAAATTTCTACCTAAAATCTCCACCACATAAATAGGTCATAGTCATCAATAACAACAACAAGTTGGATGTGAGACACTTTGACTAGTAGGGAAAGAAACTTTTGAGGATTTCTCAGAGAAGGAAGCAATAAAATTTTAGAATATCTCAGAGGGAGGCCAATCCTCATCTCACCATACAATGTCCGATGAGGAATATTAGTAAAAATTCATTGAGTTTCCCATTTGGTAAATCAATGGAGAAACAAAAATGAAAAATATCAATCAATTTTTCATACATCGCTTCCATGGCCTCACCTTAGAATACCTTGACACTTTTTTTTTTTAATTTTCAATTGTGTGCAGGACCTATGACTACACCTTATATGAGAAAAAACTCAAGATCTTTCCTTATAACTTGAAGGAATTAGATTTGAGACGGTTCATGAGATTTGAAGGTAACAACATTACAAGTTGCGATCAAATGAAGGACACCCTTAAAAACAAGTATAGGGACTATTTTAGGGTAAGAAATATAAGAGATGAAATATTTGGGATGACCCAAGGGGAAAATTAATCCCTAAAAGAATTTAAGAAAGGGTTTCATCTTAGCTATAAGAGAGCCCATGTTTTTACTATGGATCAAGACTCACCGAAGCTTATCTTTCTCAGAGGAGTAAGGAAAGAATTTATGGAAAGACTGAATCTTCTTAAAAATGGAGATATCTTCCAAATGGATTATGGAGACTTTACATAGATACTAAATAATTACTCTAGATCCACCCAAAAAAAGGTAGAAGTGGTAAGTGAATGGTAACACAATATTCTCACCCTTAAACTCTTATTATAAATGAGATAGGAGGATTATTAGAAGATAAGAAGAATGATATTTTTCATTCACGAGCTATGCAAATGGATACCTTGCAGGTCAATCGAAACTGGAAGAAACAAAGTGGGAATTGGCCATATTTTTTCCTAAATTCACTAGAAGAAATCCTAGGAATGAGGTCCCACTCAATGTTGTAGAGGTATGTGCAATTTATGAAGAACCTCATGCAAGTAACAAATTCCCTTCCTTGCTAGAATTAAAATATGCATATCAAGGAGCAAAGGAAAATGTGGAGTCGATATGCTTCATAAAGCAAAGAAGGACAAGAGCACCAAGACCCTTCCAACAAGGTATGAGCTATAATCGCTCCCAATATTTTGGTGGATATAATACATAAATTCCTTCTCAACCTTGTCATCAACCTAACCAACCTCCTTGGAATATGGAAAATCAATGGAAATATATAGGACATCATGTACCTTATCCTTATCAACCCTTTCAAAACCAACCTATATTGAAAACTCCTCATTGGAATATTCCTCAACAAGGATGGAGACCCCAAAATCCTCAATAACCAGCATTGATGTATCACTATCCTCAACCAAACAACACTACTCAAAATGTTTCTCTTCCAATGCAACCTCCTCAATCTTCCCCCGATAAAAAAAAAGAAGCATATTCATCTTGTATATAATAATGAATCTATATATAAAACCTAATCCTTAGATCTTCAGGAAATCAACCTTAGATCAGGAAATATATTGTATGATCCTTTCATCCCCAACCCCATTAAATATTTAGAAATTGAAAAAAAGCATACCTTTTTATGAAAACATTTCCTTGCAAAAGCTCCACCTTATCCTAAAAGGTTGAACATTAATAAAACCTACACACCTAAAGAGTATGAACTCTTAGGAGAACTCAAGATCGTGTGTGTTCAAATTACGCTCCTTCAAGATATCAAGGATGTTCCTATCTATAATAATTTATCAAAGATGATTATCTAAAGAATCCTCGGAGCAATGAAAAACATACCCCTACATCCAATGCCATAGGATGATTAGAAAATATCATGTTTGAGAGACTGGTTGTTCCTAACTATTTGGATACGGGAAGACCTGCAATGAATGTACACATTAACAAAAAAATTGATAAAAAAATAGCTTGATATATTTAGGGGCAACAATAAATGTCATGACTAAAGATACAATGATGAGACTAAACCTCTAGTGATCCTTAAGACATACATCAACTATGCTTCAATTTGCATATAGGTCAACAATAAAACTTGATGGAATGACAGAAGACATAATAGTCTCCATTGACTCTTTGTTATACCAATATTTGCCTCACCATTGCTATCTTACACAGAGGACCTCTTTCCATTTCCCTATGTAGATTTATCAACCCTCTTTTTGATAAATCCAGAGTCAAAATTATATATTTTTCCATATATATGCTTCCTAACTACTTTGCAAGATGCGTATATGCTTCCTGCTCCACTACAACTCGTATATATTGGGATTTGTGCCAGAAAATACAAAATGAGGTTGGGTTTCCATGTCACGACAAATGATCTTTGATCTTTGGCCTTCCATATACTAGAAATGTTCTGACTTTGCCCTTCAGTTGTATTCTGGAGGCTATAAGAGCACAATTTCGAGATATGGAAAAGAGAGAAATCATTCAACTTTGAGAGAAAAGTTACTTTGGAAAAATTACTTCATATTGAG
>CBVK0100189586.1:0-13861 GCA_900067695.1 Picea abies | reverse complement strand
TTCACACGTGGGGGTAAATACCTCCCGCAACTACCATAATATTAATAGTAAGATCAAAAATCTCTTTCCCAACTTCCCCCCACATGCTTAAATGAAGATTACAACATGGAATAGAAGAGGCCTAAACAACCCACGAAAGCAAAGAATTCTTAGAAATAAACTTATCAAGGAACAACCGGACCTATTTTTCATCCAAGAGACAAAATGCACTAAATCCAGAATGGAAACAATTGGAAAAAAACATTAGAGCAAGTACAAGATGTTGGTTGTCGAAGGACATCATATGGCAGGAGGAATCCTCACCTTGTGGAGTTCACAGGTGATGAACCTAATATCAACCGAGGCTACAAGGCACATACATCCACTTAGCTTGAAAATCATGGGAATACAGAGATGATTCTATGCACTAATGTGTATGGACCCTAGATGCTAGAGGAAAAGAGAATAATTCTTCTAGACTTAGAAGACCTAAAAACCCACTCCAACAACCTCCATTGGATCCTGACAGGGGACTTCAACATCATCACATCAATTACGGAAAAAAAAGATGCACCAGGAGGTTGTATAGAGATGTGAAAGAATTCTCAATGTTCATAGACACAACAGAGATGGTGGACATCAAAACCAATAACGAACACTTCACTTGGAAAAATAAATAGATAAATCAACATCAGGTTGCGACAAGACTAGAAAGATTCTTGGTGTCAAAATCCATCATTATGTAGGGATTAACCTTAGATTACGACATCCTTCCCTAGGGGGTTCTGATCACTGGCGAGTCCAACTAGAAGTAGACTGCCCAACCACCCTGAAGAATAGACCTTTTAGATTTGATAAATTATGGATTAAACACCCCACCTTCAAGGAGAACATCAACCAGTGGTGGTAGAAGGAACAACCAGAGCAAGGTACATGGATGTTCAAACTCTATAAGAAACTAAAGTATATCAAATATAAGCTCAGGGAGTGGAACCTGGAAATTTTTGGCAACATAAGCCAAGAGAAGAAAAATATTGAAGACAGAATGAGAAGACTCCAAGAAGTTTGCATAGTGGAGGGCTACATAGAGGAACAAAAAAAGGAAGAGATCCAAATGATCCAGGAATGGGAAGGAATATGCCAACAAGAAGAAATTCTATGGCGTCAAAAGTCTTGAATTAGATGTCTAAAGGAAGGAGAGAGGAACAACAAGTTTTTTCATAGAACAACCATTGCCAAAAGATCCCACAACAAAATCCTGAAAATTAAGGATAAGGATGGGATCAAGCAAGAATCTCACAAGGAGATTGAAAATAGCCTGGTAATTCACTTCCATGGGATAGCCCAGGAATCCAACAAAGACCGAATGGAGGCCATCAAGAGGATTACGCAGCACATGCCCCAACTAGTCACCAAGGAACAAAATAACAACCTAAACAAACCCATGGCTAAGGAGGAAATTGATCAAGTGATCTAGGAGATTCCCAATGAAAAATCCCTAGGTCAAGATGGTTTCACAATGGAATTATTCAAATCATGTTGGGAATTGGTCAAACACAATGTTTATAGGGTGGTGGAGGACTCCAGACGGTTAGCCTCCATCCTAAAAGCGTTAAATTCCACAAGGATTACTATAATCCCCAAAGAAAATGAAGCAAGAACCCATGAACGCTATAGACCTATAGCATTATGCAATGTGGTTTACAAGATAATATCTAAATTCATAGCCAATAGATTGAAACGCCTCCTACCCACACTGATTTCACAAGAACAGGTAGGTTTTGTGGAAGGACAACAAATCATGGACAACATAATCCATGCTCATGAGATAATACACACCCTAAAAATCCAGAGGAGAGGGGCGATGATAATACAAATTGACCTATAAAAATCCTATGACAAAATTAGTTGGCACTACATGCTTAATAATCTGGAAGCCTTTGGGTTCACCCAACATTGGATCAGCTGGATTATTAGCATAGTCTCAATGACAAGTTTCTCACTCCTTATAAATAGATCCCCAGCCAAACCCTTCTAGTCTACTAGAGGAATTTTACAAGGAGACCCACTATCCCCCTTCCTGTTCATTCTGATGATGGAAGGTCTCAGTCGAAGCATAAAAAGCACAACAATAGCAGAAGAAATTACAGGCTTCAAACCTTTTGAAAATTGCCCTACTTCCACACACCAGTAGTTCGTGGATGGTACCTTACTCCATGGCATACTCACGATCAAGGAAGAAAAAACTTTCAAAAGGATCTTAGAAGAGTTTGGGGAAGCCTTGGGAGCCGATATCAACTATTCCAAATCGATGATCTACTTTTTCAACACCAACCCTACAATCCAAAGGAACCTGGAAAATATTTTGGGCTTTGTGTGCAAAACTCTCCCAACTGAATACTTGGGCATCCCCTGATGGACGGATATTACAAAATAGAAACTTGAGAAGGAGTGATCAACAAGCTACAGGAGAGGGTGAAAAATTGGACGTATAGTTCCCTCAACCTAGTGGGGAGACTGGTACTGACCATGACAGTTTTGCAAGCGATTCCAGCCTATATAATGTCTGTATTTCCCACCCCCAAAGGGATAATACAAAAAATAAGGACCATCCAAAGGGACATCCTATGGCGAGGAGAGGAAACTAAGAAAAAATGGGCCCTAGTGGCTTGGGAGAAGGTTTGCAAGACAAAATGCAAAGGAGGATTGGGGCTAAAATATCCACAAGTAACCAATGAATCCTATGGGGTGAAGCTCTGGTGGTGATGGGTTAAAGAAAATTCTACCCTGTGGGCAACCCTTTGGAAGGCCAAGTATTCCCCAGACTTAAACGACCAAGACTGAATTTGTTTTATGGGCACTAGGGAGGGATCATCCATATGGAACCTATCTTGGCGCAACAAGACCTGGGTCCAGACACACAACTTCTGGGAAGTAAGGAATGGTAAAATAGCCAGATTCTGGGAGGATTCCTGGCAACAGAAACCCAAGATGGTAAATCTGAACAGGGAGGAACTCCAACAGGACATGATCATGCAAGGAAAAACCAACATCCACCACTATTGGAAGCAATAAATAGATCAAAACATATGGAGAATCTGGGATAATTTCAATTCCCAAACTACCGAATGGACCAAAACCATCGTGAAAAAGGTGGAGGAGGAAATGAGGAAAAGGAAAATTGTAGTCTCGGATGAAGAAGACCAATTAATATGGGGCCGAAAAAATGGCGGGGAATTCAACTTGAAGGAAGATCGACATTACATCATGGACCAAGACCATGAAGACCCAACACAACTATGGGATAAGCTCTGGAGCATCCCTTAGTGGCCAAAAATAAAAATTTTCAAATGGTTAGTACTTCAAAACGAAATTATAACTTGGGAAAACCTAAGGAAAAGGGGCTTCATAGGTTCATCACAGATCCACCTCTGTCAAGGCAATGAAGAAACAATGAATCATCTCCTTGATGAATATATCTACACAACAGAGATCTGGCACTAGGCGATAAGTATTTTTCGATAGTCCAATGGGACCCAAGGTAACATCTGTGCAAACATCAACAACTGGCATGACAATATTTGTTGATAGCTATCCATTTCTTTTCCATTTGATGACTCACTTGAGGAGAAAATGATCCATGCACATGTGACAATAATACATGAAGGGAAATGAGATTCGACCCATCGAATGTGATTTCTTTTGACTCGAAAACTACTAGGATTTATTTATCTTTGACACTTGTCATGACCTTGAAAAATTACATCACTACTCTTGTAGAGGATTTGGGATATATAGATCAGGCATTCAGCCTTTCCCACAAACAATTTAAGAAGAAGCACAACTTGGAGATAGCTTCACATGATGAGACTCACATTCATTATCAACATAAGTTGTAGGCCCATCAAGCACTCAAGGCACTCCATGATGAATAAGTGTGTACACAACTGATATAAAATCCTACATGAACCAACACTTACTTCCAACAATGAGGTGCACAACGTAGTGAACAAAATTTACGAGTATTTTCCTAGAGCAATGGAAGAGATATTGGACATATTTGTGCCTCATAAGATTTAGTAGCCAAAGAGTGTGTTACCATCTTAGAATCACAAAACTTCTATCTTAGGGAAAAAATAAAATGACCCACCCTCGACAACCTAGAGTTAAAATAGAAGATGTTGATCGTAGAAGAGGCGTTGGCCAAGGGGAAGGAATTTATTTCCATCTTTTCTAGTCTAGTCAAATACAATGTTAGTCTGTGGAAACACCTACATGATGCTCCAGAAGTCTTGGAAATTAATTAACAGATTCATACAACTTAGGATGAGATCACACAATAAAATAAGGAACTATCCTCCTTACCCCCACGAGAACATCCAACAGAAATGAGATCATCCATTGTGGGTAAACTACATCATATTATAACATCCTGTTCCAAACAAAAAAATGTTTTTGTCATTTCATTAGAAGCAGTGGGAAAAAGAGAGACACTACACTCAGATGGAAGTGGCACATGCTTCAGTGGTCGTTATGACAGAAAAAATATAACAAATCAATATTTCGTCCTTGGAGGTAAAAATTAATCATGCAGAAGATGTTTGTCGACTCACACACTAACTCCAGGAGACATTTGATGAGGTTGACAGGGATTTTTAGTAGATCCTCAAGGAATTCATGGTATTCATACTATCAATCTCCTCTTTGAATCCACGAACAACATCGTTGACTTGAGGATGATCCAACTAATAGTGTTGGGGGTATTTTTTCACCCAAGGTATTGGATTAGTTGTGCACGCATCACAAATCCTCAAGGAATTCATGGTATTCATACTATCAATCTCCTCTTTGAATCCACGAACAACATCGTTGACTTGAGGATGATCCAACTAATAGTGTTGGGGGTATTTTTTCACCCAAGGTATTGGATTAGTTGTGCACGCATCACAAATCAATATTGTGTGTTCCTACAAATATATTCTATACGATGTAAGGATGATCAAAAATTGCACTAGGAAAAGTAAGATTGCGAACGCCAACCAATTTTTATGTTGCACACAAAGAATATACAAGAGATTGCATGAAGACCAAAACATATAATATCTTCGAGAAAATTCTTGGATGATAAAGAAGAACAGATCGAAGGATCATGGGAAAGATTATGGATGAGTTGCAAACTTAGTTAGGATTTCCATGCTCCAAGGAGGATACATGGGAGCCATGCTGATAGAAGAAGCGTATGAATTTGACATTCACTGAAGAGAGTGGATAGGAGAAGAAAGCAATAAGAGCAAAGAGGGAAGTCATAGTTGAATGTAGGAGAGTTAGAGAAGAGTCTAATTTTGAGTGCAGTTTTGGGTCTAGTTCTGTATCATTTTTGGAGGATTCTTGTCTGAGTGATGTAAAAAGTTTGTAATAGAGTTATATTGTTGTGGAAATGGAGAGAGAGGGCACAAAGGAATGTAATGACTATTGAACGAATCAGAGCACATGAGTGAAATTCTATGTGATATGAGTTTGTTTCTATATGCATTTTGAAAGATAATGAATATGATACACAATCTTATTTTCTCTTTTTCATTTGTTATGTGTATTTTGAGTTGAATTTATTTGTGTATTAATGGTTAATCCAAATTCAACCACAATTAACCATTGTCGTGGTCAACCATAATTAACCATGTCAACCATAATCAACCTTTGCTTTGCAAACTCAACCAAGGTCTACCAAAGTTAACCATGGTCATGTTCATTGTCATGGCCACCCATAAGAAACCATGGTCATGGTCATGGTCAACCATAAGAAACAATGGTCATTGTCAACCATAGCAATCACTACAGTTGTCAACTGATCTATTAATGTATTATTAATGTGTTTCTACTTTAATATTGTATTTATTATGGTATTACTAATTTAATAATATATTATTAATGTATTACTTTAATAGTGTATTTATATTTGACAATGTATTAATTATTTAATACATTGCATTATTAATGTATCAATTATTAACGTTAATAAGTTACATTATACATTAATGTAAATTAATGATTTAATCTATACATTATATTAGTGTAATAATGTATTATTTTATTAGTGTATGTATACTTTATTAATGTTTTAATGTATACATACTTTAGTAATGTATTATTGTATTAATTAATTAATACATCAATAATGTATTATTAAAGTAACTTACATAATACTTTACTAATGTATTACTTAAATCTTATTAATACTTTTACATTTTTTTGTAAGCTTGATATCTATTCTATTAAAATAAAATGGAGTAAAGTATCGTCAATAAAAATCAGCGTGGACAGTGTTGTTCCAGCCCTTAGTGGGAAACTAGGTGTGGAATTCTTCCTTCCCTTAATGGGAAACGAGACATACCAAAAAAATGAGGTTTTGTTATTTGTGTGTCTTGTATTAGAAACTAGAGAAGTGTTCAAAAATTTAAATAAACTGGAAAATCCTTGAGAAGTGGTGCCAAGGCCTCAATATCAAGGATGGGTCCCATCCATTGGATTTTCCTCAATGACTGGACAACCATGAAAGTCATTTCCACTGTCACTGATCGAGATGGAACTGTCTGTGGATGGGTATTTGACCAGGAGGGTGATTTTTTTTATGTCGGAAACCTTTAGTGAGTTGTGCATTCCTATGACAGTCGATGTACTTTTCATGCTTCGAGCTATTGTTGTTTCTGTGTTGTGCGTGGCTAGAGTTATTGTTGTCATCGTGCTATGCATTCCTAGAGTTTTGAATGTGTCACTTGTGTCTGGAGGTGTCACCTTAGCACTAATGCTAGATGTCTTGAAAGGCATCAAGGAGGTGGGATGGGTCGCATTGGGAAGAGGATGAGTGTTGTGAGAGGTAGGAGTAGAGGGAGGGGAGCAAGCTATTGGGGATTGGTGTTGTGAGAGGTAGGAGTAGAGGGAGGGGAGCAAGCTATTGGGGATTGGGGTGAGTGAGGTGAGTTGGAAGGGTTGGGAAAAAATACACTAGGGAGGCTGAGAAGGGAACATGCGAGTAAATTCTTGACTATGAAGTAGTTGTGTCAATGCCTAGAGGTCTGACGAGATGCTGGGATGGAGCCAAATACCTCTTATTCCCAGTCATCAAGCAATTGTCATAGGGAACCCGAAATAGAGTGGTCGAAACCATTCTAGTTAGCAGGAAGGGTCGGTGATGAGCTGAGGGGGAGCACCACTCCATCCTAGGGTGGGGGTGGTGTGCCGATGAGGAGGCATTGAGGAGAAATTGAGAGGGAAAGGTGCAAATTCGATCCTCCACTGATCTATGAGCATAGAGGGGTGATGACGTGGGATCGCAAAGAGCTTGTGTGTGAGGGAGGCAAGGTGAGAGTGAGGGGAATCAACATGGGAAACCAGAGGAAGAGCATGAGGGAGGGAGGGTCATGTCCGAAGCCATTACACTCGCTAGACTATTAGAACATGGGCGTTGCATAAGATTGCAGAGAGAGTGCAGGTGAGGGCCATGGGCCATGGGTGTAGTGAATATGTGATGCCTTAGGGGGAGGCTAATTAAGGAGTAGGAGGGGGGGTGAGGTGGCACGCGTCCTATCATCATGACACATGCCAGGAGCATCGTTTTGGGCATGGTCACATGCATCTAGGGATTAATACTTTTACATTATTAATAATATATTAAAATATTTATACATTTGATAATATATTATTAATGTATTAATACTTTGATAATCTATCACTAAGGTCATTAAGGTAAATGTACAACTAAATTACTAATGTATTTCTTTATTAATGTTTTAATGTATACACACTTTAGTAATGTATTATTGTATTAATTTATTAATACATCACAATATACATTAATACTTTAGTGTATTAATACTTTAATAATGTTTTTATTAATGCTTTTAATGTATTAAATATATTTAATGATGAGGATTGGCATATTATTGTTGTTCTCATAGTCCATTTGTATTAGCTTATTCATTTCCTCTTTGATGGGTTTGATATCAAAATTTTTTGCTAAACTACTCAAGGTCAAATTGTTGGTTAGTTTTTCTATTTCTTGAATTCTAACCTCCATCCTCTGAAATCGACTATTGTCCCTTAACAATCTATCATCTATATTAGTTTGAAATGTATCTTCTAATCGTCTAATTTTTTTATCAAGTATTTCCTAAAACTACTGAGATTGATTTAGTTTTGATACCTATCCTCACCTTCCAAACTTACATCAGTACTCTCGTAGCAGATTTGGGAGATAGACACCATGCACTCAGCATGACCCATGAACAGTTTAAGAAGAAACACAACTTGGAGCTAGATGCACATGATGAGACTCACATTCATTATCAATAGGAGTTGTAGCCCCATCAAGAACTTAAGGTTCTCCACGATGAATAAGTATCTACACATGTTGATAGAAAAACCTTGCATGAAGCAACAATTACTTCCCACAAAGAGGTCCACAACGTAGTGAGCGAAATTTGCTCGTATTTGCCTAGAGAAATGGAAGATATCTTGGACATATTTGTGCCTGATAAGATTTGGGTAGTTAAAGAGCATGTTATCGTCTTAGAATCACAAAACCTCGAGCTTAGGGAAAAAATCAAACGACCCACCCTAGACAAACCAAAGTTAAAGAAAAAGATATTGGTCATAGAAGAGGTGTTGGCCAAGGGGAAGGAACAAATCACCAACTTTTCTAGTCTGGTTGAATACAATGTTACCCTCTGGAACCACCTACAAAATGCTCCAGAAGCGTGGGACATTAATAAGTAGATTCACACAACTTAGGATGAAATCATGCAACAAAAGAAGGAACTATCCTCCTTACCCTAGGTGAACGTCTAGTGTAAATGACATCCTCCATTGTCGGTAAACTACATCATATTACAATCACCCGTGCTAAACAAAAAAACATTCCTGATATTTCACTAGAAGCAGTGGGAAAAGCAGAGTGACACTACACTAAGATGGCAGTGGCACATGCCTCAACGACCCCTATGATAAAAAATATGGAATAGATCAATCTTTTGTCCTCAGAGGTAAAAAATACTGATGAAAAAGACATTTGTCGGCTCACACATAGACTCTAAGAGACATTTGACGAGGTTGATAGGAATTTCTAGTAGTTCCTTGAGGAAGTCATGGTAGTTGTACCATCAACCTCCTCTCTCAAGCCATGCACAACTTCCTTGGCTTGAGGATGAGCCAACTAATAGTGTTGGGGGTCTATTGGAAGCCAAGGTTTTGGGTTGGTTTTACACGTGTCACAAATCAATAGTGTGCATGCCCACAAATATACATTGCATGGTGTAAGGATTAACAATTGCACCAACCAAAGTAAGATTATGAGCCCCAACCCAATTTTGTACTACATAGAAAAGATATAGAAGACATCACATGTAGACCAAAGCATAGAATATCTTTGAGAAAATTATTGGATGATGAATAAGAACAACCCAAAGGATCATGGGAAGGATTATGGATGAGATGGAAAGTTAGTTAGGATTTCCATGCCCCAAGGATGATACATGGAAGCCATGTAGACATAAGAAGCATGTGAATTTGGCACTCACTGAAGAGAGTGGAGCAGAGAAGAAAGTGATAGGGCACTAGTCGGAGTTGAGGGAAGTCGGAGTTGAGTGTAGGAGAGTTGAGAAGACTCCAATTTTTAGTGGATTTTTGGGTCCAATTCTGTATCATTTTTGGAGGATTCTTGTGTGAGTGTTGTAAAAATTTTGTAATAGAGTTAGATTGGTGTGGAAATGGAGAGAGATTGCAAAGGAATTTAATGACTATTGAATGAACGAGAGTCAATTAGTGCAATTCTATGTGATGTGAGTTTGTTTATGTATTTGTTTTGAAAGCTAATGAATATAATTCAAAGTTCTATTTCTCTTTGTCATATGTTATGTGCATTTTAAGTTGAATGTATGTGTGTCTTAATGGTTAATTCTTAACACTTCATGTTTCATTATGAATTAATGAATGTATACTCCAGATGATTTCCTTGTATAGACTATCCCTTCACCCCAACAGGAGATTAAATGGACTGTGTCATTTTCATGGCATATCAAGTGAGACCTTATGCAGTTCTCAACCAAATATTGAATATGTCGTCACCTTAGAGTTTTCTTGGTTAAATTTTTCCAAACACTATATCTTCAACCCTGAGTTCTAAGAAAGGAATGTAGTCCAAAATTCCTATTATTTTTAAGCTACCCATTTTTGGTGGAAGCCAAATACTTAAGAAACTTTTCTTTGCATGCTTGTTAATTCTTTGTTCTTTTATTTAATTCATAAGATTCCCAACTCATCTTGAATCATTGGAAGTTTCATCCACAGTAATCCTTAGAACATTGTAATTTGTGAGTAAATTTAATTCATAAGATTCCCAACTCATCTTGAATCATTGGAAGTTTCATCCACAATAATCCTTAGAACATTGTAATTTGTGAGTAAATACATATGCCATTTCTTATAATTTTAACATAAATTATGTGGATAAAATACTAATTTAATATTCATTATTATACAAATTCTTTTTATTAAAAAAAAACCCTTATATTTTTAAAATTATAAATCCAAAATTCTTATCACTTCCTCTATCCAAACAGATATTATTGTGTATGGTAGTTGAATAGTTTCCATCTCTAAATTGTATTTCACTTTTCTAAATCCCCACTTAAGGATATGTTAAAGGTTGTGCCACATCTATATTTCAAACTGTTTTTGGATGTTCTGAGGCAACCTATCATATATTTTATCAGAATTGTAATTTGTAAATTGTATTTCACTTTTCTAAATCCCCACTTAAGAATATGTTAAAGGTTGTGTCACATTTATATTTCAAACTATTTTTGGATGTTGTGAGGGAAGCTATCATATCTGGAAAGTGCCATAAACGGGTCTTCTAACATGATCTATACACAATTTATCATTTTAGATGTACAATAAGTTATAACCTGTCATTTCATATGTGTTATCAAATTTCTCTAATATCTAAGTAAAAAAAAATTGCATTTTCATTGCGAGTGGATTATGCTATCTCAATATAAAATATTCAAAATACAGAATGTTTAAACCTAATATCTCTCTAAAGACATTGGCAAAACTGAATAGAAAATGTGACCCTAAAAGATTCAAAATGTAAAATGTTTAAACCTAATGACTCTAGAAAGAGTTCTTTATAACACTTTCTAGATATGATAGCTCTGGACAAAACCCTCTCACTCCAATTCCAGATATGATAGCTCTCGCCAAGAACCTCTCACTCCAAGATTTGTGACAACTGTGAAAAAACCTTTTTATGGCACCCTCTCACTCCAATTCCAGATATGATAGCTCTCTACAAGAACCTCTCACTCCAAGATTTGTGACAAATGTGAGAAAACCTTTTTATGGCACTTGTTGGGTATATATTCAAGAAGAAGTGTATAGCATTTTCCATCTATTTTGTGAGCATTGTGAAGTAAACTTCATTTTCCTTAACTTCTTTTTAAGAACATTTTTAAAGCTATGTCTGATTTTTACTTCAAAGTATATTTGGACATTATGAAGTGAATTACAAACTATCATTTAATAATGATAAATTAAAAATTTTTATTTCATAATAATTTTTTTAAAAATAAATAGTACTATTCTCATTCAATTTAGAAAAACTATTCAACAAATCTCTTTACTTGATAATCAAATAAAATTAGTTAAAAAGATTGGATCTAACGACGAAAAACTAAGAGTTTTTCACAGTAACTAACAAAAAGAAATCAAATAAAATTATAAATTTACATAAAATTTTAAATCTCTTTAATTAATAATCAAATAAAATTATAGATTTGCATAAAATTTTCATCAAAGCTGAAATTTTTTCATGTAATTTATTGATTTATTAGCTTTTTAACTAAATTGTAGAATATACTTCACTCTTATAATTTTAACTTTTTACTAAATTGTAAAATATACTCACTTTCCTTTTCTATAAATCATAATCATATTCATATTGCATACTCAACCATTAAATATTTAACACAATACGTTTTTATAATTTTAATCGGTTAGTATGTTTTAGAAGTATATTTTTAAATAATTTCTTATTATATAAATCAAATTTGCGGTACATTAATTTTTTTTATGTTTGACTTTTTAATTTCATATAAAACAGGGTCTATTTATTTGAATTTTGAAATCCGGTTAAGTTTCATTCTTTGTTTACGTAGATAGTAGTGCCTGAGATAAGTTTGAATTTTTGCTTACATACAGATTAGTGTGACAGATAATAGTGTGTGTCTGTTTATTTTAAGTTTGAATTTTTGTTTACACACATAATAGTGTGTGAAATAATAGTGTCTCTTTATTTTGATTTTGAAATTTTGTTAAATTTGATTTTTTTTTTTAAGTTAGAAAATTATGTTAGAGCTTGATAAAAGAAAGAAATTACATCGGTCAATCTCTTTGACCTATTCAAAGGTGGCATGTTTTTGGTGGGAAACCACAATTGCCACTTATCCAAAATATAAGTGTAAAATATGAAAAGAAATAATCATTTTTATAAAAATTGAAGAGAAATCACAATTTTAATATATACATTATATTTACAATTATAATATAATATTAAAGATATCTTTTAATTTTTATATTTAAAAAAAAATTATAATTTTATAATAATGAAAATATTTTTTAACTTTTATGTTTTAAAAGAATAATCATTTTTATAATATTGAACTTTTATGTTTTAAAAAAATAATATTTTTATAATATTGAAGATATCTTTTAACTTTTATATTTTAAAAGAAGTAATCAAGAGAAGTCACAATTTTAATATATACATTACATTTACAATTGTAATATTGCATAATGTACATTTTATTTATTTATGTTTTTATTGAAAAAGATTTTTATTTTATTTTTATTTTTATTTACACATAACATTTACAATTATAATATTGCATAATATATATGTTTTTAATTGAAAAATGATTTTTATTTTATTTATGTTTTAATTGAAAAATGAGTTTGGAGAAGTTATAGTAAATTTATATTAATTTTATTGAAAAATGAACTTTATTTTCATATGGAAAAGATATGACCCTGGATGGGGTGTCAAGAGCTCAGTCGAGGACACGCGGAAGGATGCCAGGACGCTCATTAAATGGCATCAACCGGCCCAATTCCTCCGTCAATTAATCGACTTATGGATCGCACTCGCCATCTTAATGCGAAGAGCCCCCTCGCGCGCGGGAGTGGTACCAGGCGGCAGAGCACTCAAAGCATAGAGTTAATGGTGATCGTGTGTATAGCCGCTAGTGGTTTTATAATGATAAGGGACAGAGCAGAAATGCATTCGGCCTTCGCAGAGATCACTCTGTCTGAGAGACCTCTCCGTTTTCTGTCAAGGATAGAGCAGAGAGAGGGCGCCCAGCACTTCCAACCCCCACCCATCCGCATTCCTACAGAAGACTTCATCATGCCTCGACTCAGAGGCAAGTCACGCAGAGGGGCAACCTGGTACAGGGCTGAATCCCGGCATAAGCGCATCCAAAAATTTGAGAAAGCCTTGGTTTTGGCGTCCATACGATGCAAGAGGCGCTCCTGGTTGACACCTATGGCAATTGTTGAACAGATCAGCCCGGAGGAAGCCATGCTATACCAACCTCCCGTGGCAGAGGTAGTCGAGCACGCCCACCTGGAAAGACACAGTGTTGCCCACTTGGACTTTCCCCCCCACTGCATAGTCGAGGAGGAAATCCCACCAGGCGACACCACAGGGACAGAAAGGAGCAAGGAAAAATTGACCCGTCCAAAGGAAGACCATAAGGCAGAAGCAGAAGGAAGCACCGGCAGGCAGAAGCATGACGACGAAGGAGAACTGGACCAGCCCGCCCTCTCG